>VDFB02331128.1:0-15195 GCA_007258455.2 Sequoia sempervirens
CCTAAAACTCAATTTTTTTAGTTTTCCTTTGAATTATAGCTAAGACAATGAAAAATCATGTAATTCATACCTTTATGGCCTTTGGAATTGAGAAAATACACCATTAATGGTAATGAGATGACTAGCGTGAGTGAAGGAACAAACTACCAATTATTTTTTCTCTCTTGAATTCTAATCGTCAATCTAATTGTTTTAAAATAAGATGAAACATAAAATGTGATGTGAATGAAATGTGTGATGAGCTAAGATGCCACCATATATACCCCTCATCCTTTGAACCTTTCTGCCAACTTAACTTAGCAAGAATCTCACATTATGTTTTTCCTTAAGCTTGATGAACATGAAAATGTGATGCATTCGAGTGTTACAATGAGCTGACACCTGGCAAAGAGTATTCACCCTGGTATATGCCTCCCTTTTTGTTGCTCATCACACATCACATTTATTTATATAGCTTCTCGTTCAAATGTATTATGCACTAATACCTTACGATGAACCTAGATGATGACACATGTTGTCACCTAAAAGACTCATCATGTATCACATTTCCTTCGTTCTTCACAAGAAGAAAAATGCAATGAAAGGAAACCATGCAATACAATGAGATGCTAAAAATTGTATGGAATATTCCATAAGTATATTCTACATTCCTATCTTCCTTTCTTCTCTCCCATCACATATTGCATTTTCCTCATGAGTTATTGAATTCACAAATGTGATACAAAGAAACCATGTAATGGAGTAGGATCTAGCCACACAGAACAATCTTGATTGAATGTCACACATCACACATAGAAATAGACATTTAGGAGTTAAATTTGTGATGTGAAGGACAATGTGATGGTATAGGATTTAGAAAAGTTTCCTTGAAATGAGATCATCAATTCTATGACACTTTGCACCAAGGGACCTAGTAGATGTTACATGAAATAGGATGGAAAGGAATTATGCAATGGAATGTGGTGCAACCATGTGGTCAAAGTTGTGTGGGGGAAAAGGTAACCTAAGTGAAGTATTACACATATGCACCAAATGTTGTTTTAAAGTAGGGACTCCACTAGGTAACATGAACAAGGTACCACTCAATAAAATGATATGCATGAGTAAAACTTAGGAATATTGGCCAAATATTTAGTAAGGCTCATTTAAAAGGATTTTTACCCATCACCACTTAAAATTTTAAAAAATAATAACCCACGTCATTTTTAGGATCAATGGATAATGGACCTAATAGTATTGCTAAGAACAAGGGGTTAGTCAAGACACAAGGATAATGACTCAAGTTGTAATTTGATCAACTGAGAATTGACTCAATGGATCAACGTAGAAAAAGACCATCACTAAAGTCATCAAAGAGTTAGGTTTTTGTATGTTCATAATAACAAGATTGTATCTGTGGGTTATTTTCTAAGGTTAGATTATCAAATATTAAAGCATAGAAACCCAAAGAACTATGAAGTACATTGAAAACTAAAAGAAGAAACAATTATACCAGTCAATCACTGAATCTTCCATGATTCATCTTCGTAGCACCTTCTAACTTGTTGATTGTTGCCCTCAAATCGAGTGTGTGAGAAATTTGATGCCAAAGGCTATGACGAAGTCCTAAACAAGCTTTGAAGGATTTGATTACTAAATGTCTATGCCTATGAGAAATAATGAAAATGACTATGCCAAGAAAATATCTAAGACTTAATGAAATGCAGTATAAATACTGTGATATCTAAGTATGAGCATGAGTAGTCGAAAATGTGAGCAAAATTGTCATTTTATAGAAAATACAATTTTGGATGGATGGACAAGATTAAAAGCTGGAAAAAACCTAAAATATGTGGACGAGATTTCATGTGACAATCCCTAATCAAGGTTAGGGAAAAATCATTAAATGAGTGGTCGAGATGTCATCTGAGAAGATCGAATTGACAGTCAAGAATAAATGAGATAATTAGTCAAAAAGATAAAGATTTTTGAAAATCAAGAAGATAAAGACTGCTTGATTTGTGAGATTCAAAAAATCAAGAAGATAAGAGCTAAACTGAAAAGTAGATTTGGAAAATCCAGAATCTGCTCAATTACATGATTTTTGGGAGAATATTACCATTTTGAATTAAATTAATTCAAAATATGGATTTTTTGTGATAATAAATAATCAATTTTCAGATTATTTACTAAAATGAACTGGTAATCAAGAATGTGAGATCATTTTAAATAATTTCATTTATTTAAAATGAGGGAGATATTAAATTTGGCAATTAAATAATTAAAGATAATTATTTAATTTAGAGGATATGATTAATAATTAAATTAATTAATAAATTCATTTAGTTATGAGAATTAGTGACATATTAAATAAATAAATGAAATTCATTTATTTAATAATCAGGAAGAATAAATGAACAAAGGTAACTAAATAAATTAATAAATTAATTTAATTGTAAGAAGATAATAGGCCCTTAGTGACATATTGAATAAATAAATATAATTTATCTATTTAATAATCGTGAAGAATAAAAGAGATATGAATCAATTAGATAATTAGAAATTATTTAATTAATATTCGAATGTGGACCAAGGGCATAATTAAATGTCATAATTATGCTAGGAAGAAAGTGGCAAAATAAATCTTACAGGCCTAGGTCATTTTTAAGTGTCTACATTTTGGCCCTCTTTGTCACAATGTAGCATGTCACATTGTGACAAAGAAAATAAGTCAAAGTCATGCCCCAATGAAGGTATAGAGTATTGATGCCCCCTCGGAAATTTTTTCAAATTTTTGGCTAGCAACAAATTTTTTTGGAAAGTGTCTCAATAAGTCAATTTAATGACTAGAAAAACAATGGCGTAGACGGTTTCGGATTCTTACATGTTTAAAGCTACCAAAGGGGTGGTCAAATTTGGTCAAAAGGGCCTCCAGTAATAACCTAGATGACAAATTTCATTTTTAATTTATAAATAGATTGACAAAGGGGTAAAAGTAAATTTATTTTCACTATTTACCTTAGCAAATTTGAGAGCTCAGAGCGAAGAGGACTTCTATGAGGATGGTGATTCTAGTGATTGAGCATCGCGGTGAGATCATGCAGACCTACAGGTGGCTAGAGTGCTTAGAGCCAATGGTATGTACCCCTAACCCACTTTGTCATTTTCTTGATTTGTGTGCCAAAAATTAGGGTTTTAGGACAAACAATGAATGTGTTGCGATGCATATGCATATGTGTAAGCTGCATTTGACTTCATGTTCGATGCATTTGATGTTTTATGATGCAAGTGTAAGGGGTATTTAGGGAAGGCCAAGAATGTGTAACACATTTGCTAAAAAGTGCGACGCATTCACAATATCATGTCGCATTCGAAAGTTATAATGTCACATATGTCATTTTGTGATGCATTCGTTAGTTTGAGTGACACATTCGAATGAAGTGTCGCATGTGTCATATATCATGACGCAAATACTCTGATGCAATGCAAGTGTGAGACCAAATGATGCAATCGATGATTCGTGATGCAATTGTAGTACGAAATGATGCAAATTCCTTTTATTGACGCAAATGAAGTCAACACGATGCATTTGACTTTGATTTTCACAAAGGCCAATTCTAATGCTTTTGAGTTATAATGATGATAATGACGATTTTCTAGAAGGTACTGACGCATTGTTTGATCATGTGTAGAGATAGCTAGCACCTATCTATACGTGAGAGAGTAGGCCATCGACCTTCTAGTTCGGAGACCAGCTGACTCCGTGAGAGTGGTGATGGTTGATGTGGCTAGGTCTGTATTATGCTGCCTATATGCTTGTTATTCAGGAAAATAGGGGACTGTTGACTGCTTTGTGTGAGTGATCGTGTTCAGAGACATGCTCATTTCACTTACCGACGAGAGAGGTAATAGTCACACTGGAGGATGTGTACTGTATTCTATGTCTACTGATTCAAGGAGAGCAGATCATTTATGACCCTCAGTATGGCTACTAGACATTTACAACTTATTATCGGGATGAGGGTGCAGGACTTGGCATTGAGGGATATGATATCCACTGGGAGTTTATGGAGGAGCATTATGCCTGGTTTGATGCATTTTTGGTGACACTGATCGGAGGGATACTGATTCCTAATCATCGCGGACATGGGTTTCCCATTGGTTGGAGAGATGTGCTTGTGGGCATGAGGTGATACTAGATTGTTTATGCCTAGGGGACCTATTTTCTAGGCATGCTTTACCATTATTTTCATGAGGTAGCCTACAAGAGGGCATAGAGCATTGGGTGTGGGACTACACTTCTGATGATATGGGCCTAGGAGCATGTAGCCATATTTTGACCTCCTATATAGCGACCATAGCTAGCTAAGGGCATGCCTTATGCCTATTACTATGTTGGTACCCTACAACAGACAAGGATGGGAGTGACAAGTTGGTGGTGCCATCGGATTGACACTATGGTTACATTCATCTAGAGGCCCTACTAAGACTACCAGCAGTGGGATGATGAGGATGACCATCTCAGCCTTTACAGATAGTACCATTACCTGATTGGGAGGATAGTATAGAGTCAACTCATCCTAGAGATGTATCTATTGCAGCATGTCCTTAGATAGTTTGGAGAGCAGTAGGGTGTACCTACAGGCACAACTGAGTATGCCTGATTTTCCAAGGAGTCAGCTTGGGGGCCACCGATTTCTATACCATTTTCCAAGTAGCAGATTGATGAGCTAGTAGCCCAGTAGTAGGGATGGAGAGGTGGAGTTGTAGATCCTAGGACTACTATTGACTATGACTTGTGGTGGCAGGTGCATCAACCAATGCCACTAACAGATCCAGATGGGCTAGCACCTATTGATAGGAGGTCAGTTATACCACGTGCTGTGAGCTAGGTGAGGGGGCAGGAATGGTGATAGAGGAAGAGGTAGTGATGGAGGCAGGGGGAGGGATAGAGGCAAGGGGAGGGGTGGAGGCTAGGGTGGAGGGAGAGATGGGGGCAAGGATGGAGGTTGGGGTGGAGATGATGGAGATGATGGGGATGACGAAGGAAATGATCGAAGACGAAGGAGAGATGGCCAGAGGCAAGCTCAAAGAAGAATGGATAACGGAAGAGGGGAAGGAGGAGGAAGGTGGAGGACATGGCAAATGGAATGGAGGGAAGAGAAGGAAGGAGGTCATAGAGGAGGATGATGATGAAGATGATGATGATGCTATGGATGAGGCCAAGAGGCTCCTGAGATTTAGGATGGTGGAGGGAGATGGGGAGATACCATCCAACTCAGTGTTTCCCCATGATGCCATGATAGACTAGAGGGTGTTAAACCTTCAAAGGAGACTAGATGAGAGTTTTGCATAGGTCAGAGCATTGCAATCAAAGCTAGAGGTGGCTCGGGTAGAGCAGGATCAGGCAGTGATCCATCAGCAGGAGTCAGCACAGTGGTGTGTGGATTTTGTGGTGTTATGTTCTAAACCTTCAGGGGATATGGCTCGTGATATTTCTAGGGTGAGCACTTGGTACGAGCAGTCTCAGACTCTCTATGAGTAGGCAATGCCTCCCAAGTGATGAGATCCTACACTGTCATTCTCATAGACGAGGATAGGCAACGGTCATAAAGCAGGGAGTGAGAGAAACAACAGGAGTCACACTAGTGTAGGAGGGTCTACCTCTTCAGGGCACACATCAGGGCACATGTCCCACCACTCAAACAGGCATGCCTCGAGTCATCATTGGAGCCATAGTCATGGATCCACCAGTTCAAGACATAGGTCAGTACAGAGGTAGCCACCAGTGACAGATCCTTCATCCTCTCAGAGTCAGGTTGCAGTGTTAACACAAGTGCCATTAGGTTCACAAACAAAGGTTGTTACCATTCCACCTATTACCCCAACATTAATCACAAGTCCTCAGCCACCACACTCTTTTCCATGAGGGGATGATGAGAGCCTTTTCTAAGGGCATGTTTTCTATATTTGCTTCTATGTTATGACACATTATGTATAGACCATTGAGCCTGCAAGCTCTATTTTTGGGATATCTCTTGACTTTATCTTGTGCCATTATATATTTTTTGAGATGCTACTATATGATGATGCAATTTTGCTATGGCCTACATGTGTGTTATGTGATGTTATTTGATTTATGCACTATGATATATGTGATGTGATACTTATGTGGATTTATGCATTTATGATGGATGATGGTTTTATTTATGTCCAATCATATATGTCATATGATGGTTACTTATGATGTGATGCTCTGATAATGCAATGTTTATTTATATGTTGTGTTGATGTTGTGCCATGGATGATGATGATATGCATAATGTATTTATTTGAATGGATGCCATGTTTTATGATTATGCTAATGTGATATGCAATCAAATGTATATGATTTAATGCTATGGATGATGTATGTATGGACCTAATGCAATTTTTATATTATTATGTATGCACTTCTATTTTTGTATGTCATAGGATATCATTGTGAGATGGATGGATGAAAATGAATAGACCGAAGTAGATGCATGTTAGTTCCTAGACCAAATCCTTCAAAACCTTACCATAGGATTTTTATCTTTACTACTCTTAATCATCGCTGGCCAGATTGTTGTGATGGCCAACAAACACCATGATATGACATAAATCAAGGTGTGCAAGTTCGTACCATGACATAAGACAAGAAGTCACAAACATGGATGATAATGACTCATACAAGAGCACAATTGCCCCAGTCTTTTTGTCATAATCAACCACAAGCAAAAAAAGACAAGAAGGACAATTCATGAAATGTCCTTACTTCTCTAAATCCTATTTTTAGGACATCCTTGAGAGACTAGCAACACGATTTCCAAAATACAAAATAAAGCCATTATCATGATTTGTTGTTGTTTTTCTAAATCCCAAAATCAGGACCTCACTGATACACTAGTAACATGCATGTCAAAAGTCAAGACAAATGTCATGATACATCGCTGCTTCTCCAAATCCTGTTTGTTGAGATCTTGCTGAAAAACTAGTAACATGATGAAAAAGCCAAAGATAAGTGCTAAGTGTTTTCCAAGTGTGTCTGGATACCAAGTGTTTTAGTGTCAAGATGTCAGGTTTGACGATGTTGAGATGCCAAGGTGTCAAGGTTTTGACGATGCCAAGATGATGAGTGTCGAAGATTGTCAAATTTAGGAAGGACACATCGTGAATAATGTTGATGTCGAGAGGATTGATCCCTAAATTTCAAAAGGGATCCCTCAAAATTCCAGTGATAGCAACAGTGATGATGCCTAGGAACGACACATCCTAAGGCATAAATGACACAGTTTGTTCTTTAGAAGGACACATATCAAGAATATGGATGTCGAGAGAAGTGATTCTTAGATGTAAAGAGGATCCCTCAAAATGTTGAATGACAGTGACGATGCCTAGGAATGACACATCCTAAGGCATGAATGATAGAGGCTATTCTTCAGAAGGACACATCTGAAAGATAACCAAGAGTTGACAGTTTGATAGGTTATGATCATTTGACTTGTTCTAACTAGGTTTGACTTGTGTTGACCATATGTCAATTTCTTTGACATGCTGATGCCATTGTCATGTTTGAATAAATGATTGCCATACTTTGTTTTAGGAGTTTTCCCGCTTGGAAAATGATTTTTCTTAATTTGAAGACTTTTGACGTGTGTTCCATTGTAATGCAATGAACCCTAATGGACTGACCTAGTGCGGCCTTGGGGGCTCATCAACAGATGGCCTTGCCTATGTCATATACTCAGAGACCTCTTAGTTCAACATGACTAATGACTTTGTCTTGATGACCAAAGATTGCATCATGATTTTATTTTGACAAACCTAAAAGGACTGACCTAATGTCTTGGGACTCGAAAATGAGTCTTGCCTATGTAGCAAATGTGTAGAGACAATGTAGTTTAGACGAATGACAAAGACCCGATTGATTTGACAGACTTCACAAGGAATGACTCTATTTTTTGTGTTTTCTAGACATTTTGACTTTGTTGGGGTTTCTTCAGGACATTTTTCAATTTTTAGGTCTTTCTTCAGGACATTTTGCGATGTTTTTGTTCTTCAGGACATTTTGTGATGTTTTTGGTCTTTTTTCAGGACTTTTTGTGATGTTTTTGGTCTTTTTTTAGGACTTTTTGTGATGTTTTGAGTCTTTCTTTAGGAAATTTTGTGATTCTTTTGGTCTTTTTTTAGGACATTTTGTGATGTTTTTGGTCTTTTTTCAAGACTTTTTGTGATGTTTTTGGTCTTTTTTTAGGACTTTTTGTGATGTTTTTGGTCTTTTTTTAGGACATTTTGTGATGTTTTTGGTCTTTTTTCAAGACTTTTTGTGATGTTTTGGTCTCTTTTCAAGACTTTTTGTGATGTTTTTTTTCTTTCTTCAGGACTTTTACAATTGTCGAGACCATGCATGATATCCACTATAGTCACATGATAATTTTTTTCCCCTAGTCAGGTCCAAGACTTAGCCAATTTTAAAGGACGTGAAAGGGATGTTCCTAGGGTGCCAGATGGATAGTATTCAAGACTTGATGTCAACCTTTTGTCAACCATGAAAGCAATGGTATGATTTCATGGTAGATGTTGTGGTGGTGATGGAAAATGTGTTTCATCATTGACCAAGACAAATAAAGTAATAGTATATGGTAGAGCAATGATTGATTACGCATGGCGCTTGTTTGCTAGGTTTTCACCATGGTACTTATCCAAAGCGCCTGTTTGCTAGGTTTTCACTATTGGATGAATTATTTCTCTTTACTATTTTTGTCATTTTTTACATTTTTTTTTGGTGTTGCCAAGATGCCTATTTGTTAGGTTTTCATCAAGGTAACAAATTTTTTTATTATTATTTTTCAATTTTTTTTTGTATTTTTTAAGTTTTTAGCTCGACCTTCTAATGCTATGCATAGAACTTTCAGAGATGTAGACTATTGATAGGCTCTCGTAGTTGATATCCATATAGAGTGGCCAGCTGATAAGCTCTAGAACCAAAGGAGGATATGATGATGTAGGGACCTAGCTAATTTGGTTTTAATTTTCCACATTTTTCTCTGTCAGCCTAATTTTTTGGGTTCTACATGAGGAATAAGTCACCAATGTAGAACTTTTTGACCATGACTCTCTTGTTGTAACTATGATAGAGATGGTTATGATATGCATGTAGATGGTTAAGGGAATTATGTATTCCTTCTTCTAACATCTCTAGCTCATGTAGATGTGACTGTCTATACTCCTCATCATGGGTCAGACCCTTCAGGGAGACTCGTAAGGAAGGAATTTCAACCTCAATGGCCAAGATGGCCTCAACTCCAATGAACAAGGTGAAAGGAGTGGCTCCCATAGGCGTACAAATGCTAGTGTGGTAAGGCCACAGAGCAGTGTTGAGTTGAATATGCCAGTCATGACTAGCATCAGTGACAGTCTTTTTAAGGATTTTAACAATGGTTTTATTTGACGCCTCTACTTGATTGTTTGCTTGTGGGTAATACGGAGAGGAAAAATGATGTCGGATATGAAATCACTCACATAACTCACAAACATCTTGGTTTTTAAACAAACATCCGTTGTCAGTGATGATGGATTGCGGAAGCCCATAACGTTAAATGATATAGTTAAGAATGAATTTGGATATTTGTTTGCCAGTTATGTACGTTAGGGGGATGGCTTTGATCCACTTCGTAAAGTACTCAGTGGTGGTTATGATGAATTTGTGGCCATTAGATGAGGTAGGATGGATCTTACCCATGAGGTCGAGTCCCCATTGTGTGAAGGGCCACGAAGACGTGATCGACCAAAGTTCTTGTGCTGGAGCGTGAATCAAATCACTCTAAATTTGGCATTGGAAATAAGTCTTGACATATTCTAATGCATCTTTCTCAATGGTTGGGAATAGTACCCAAGTCTCATAATCTTCTTGGCCAGAGTAGGACCACTTGAATGAGACCCGCATATACCCTCATGTACTTTGCATAAGGTTGTGTTTGCTTTGTTGGTGTCGAGATATTTAAGGAGGATGTTGTCAAAGCTATGACAATAAAGGGTGTCACTAACGATGGCATATCTTGCAGCTTTTTGGATAAAAGACTTCCTCTAGTTATTGGATAGATTAGGGGGGAGGGTTTGAGACTTAAGGTAGTCATGGATGTCTTGGTACTAGGGAGAATCAAGACCAATAAGCTCACAGACCATCTCTAATTCTAGAACATCATAGGTGGGGACCAGTAGTTGTTCTATTAGGAATTCCAGCTAAGGAATATTGCTTGGAATGTCGAGGAGAGAGCCTATTGTAGCCATGGCATCTGCCACTTTGTTTCGTGCTCTCAGAACTTGCTCAAAAGTCACCATGTGAAAGTACATTTGAAAATTGTCAACCATTCATTTGTAGGGAATTAGCTTCTCATCTTTTGTGTCGTAATCATCATTAACTTGGTTGATGACTAACTGAGAATCCCCATAGACATGCAATGCTCTGATTTTCCATTTTATTGTCATTCTAAGTCCTGTAACCAATGTCTCATATTTTGCCACATTATTTGTGCATGGGAAAGCTATGCGGAAAGACTTGGGAATGGAATCTCCTTTAGGGGTGATAAACAATATCCCTGCCCCCGAGCCATGATTGGTATGGAATTCGTCAAAGTATAGCCTCCAAGGTGACTTTGGTTCTATAAGGAATATTGATTCATCTTGGAAATATGCCACTAAGGGGTGATCAATTTGTAAAGGCGCATCTTCCAATTGGTCTGCAATCACTTGTCCTTTGATCAATTTTCTTTTGACATACTGAATGTTGTATTCACTTAGAATCATGACCCATTTTTCCAAATGGCCTGTTAATGCTGCATGACTTTTAAAAATATTTGAGAAGGTCAATATTTTCTATGAGTTGTATTTGATGGCTCAACATATAATGTCTTAGCTTCTGAGTTGCAAAGACAACCACTAGACGAGCGCGTTCAATTGATGTGTAATTCAATTCAAACCCGACCAGTGTCTGACTAATATAATATATGGACCTTTCTTTTTCTTCTTGGTCATTTTGTGCTAGTAATGCCCCCAATGCTAAATTAGTGGCAGAGATGTATAAGATCAAAGGTTTTCCATGGATGGGCAGTATGAGGACTGCCGGTGATAGTAAGTAGTCCTTTATTTATTGAAAGGCTTCTTGGCATTTATCTGTCCACACAAAGGGGATTCCTTTGCGTAGAAGATATTGGAATAGTTCACACTTGTCAACCAATTGTGCTATAAAATGTCAGATAGATTGTACCATGCCTTGTAATGTCCCGAGTTCACTTATTCCTCTAGGAGGAGGCATGTCCATGATGGATTTGAATTTTGTTGGATCAAATTCAATGCCTCTTTGAGAAACTATGTATCCCAAGAGTTTACCTGATGTTACGCCCAAGACACATTTCTTAGGATTTAGTTGGACTTTGTATTCTTCTAGTCTCTTGAAAATGGTGTCTAATACCTTCAGATGATCTTTTCATGTTACTGATTTAGCCAAAAGGTCATCTACATAATCTTCCATTATTTTATGCATCATGTCATGAAAGATTGTGGTCATAGCCCTCTGATATGTGGCACCTACATTTTTAAGACCAAATGGCATGACATTCCAACAATATGTACCCCAAGGGAAAGTGAATATTGTTTTATGTTGGTCTTCGGGGGAAATACGAATTTGATTGTAGCTGGAGAAACTGTCCATGAGGGACAACATCTTGTATCCTATGGTTAAGTTGACTATGATATCAATATTCAACAAAGGAAAGTCATATTTTGGGAATGCCTTGTTTAAGTCTCTGAAATATGTGCAGACTCAGATCATTCCAGTTGGATTTGTTACTAACACAAGGTTAGATATCCATTCAGCATAATCAATAGACCGTATGAACCCAGTGTCTAGAAGTTTCTTCAACTCAACCTTGACCAATAGAGCGACCTAAGGATGCATTTTGCATAACTTCTATTTAACTAGTTTGGCATTGGGAAATAGTGGCAGATGGTGCAGAACCAGTTCTGGGTCTAGTCTCAACATGTCGGAATAGGACCATGCAAAGTTGACTTTACGTTCTGCAAAGAATTTGTGAAATTTCAGTCTCTCTTCTTTAATCAAGGATGCAGCAAAGAGGACCATTTTGGGATCTTTTGTTGTTGATATGTTGTCTTCTATGGTGTGCTCTATGAGCATAGTTGATTTCTCTTGAGTTATGGGAAGAAAGTCTAGTCCTCCATATTTGGGCTCCTTAAAGAGGTTTTCACCTGTAGATACGTCCTTTGTTTTTACTTTTTTGTCGTCAGAAGGTGCCTTTCCGTTTTCACCTAAAGACATTTCATTTTTTGTTTATTTTTATTTTTAATTTTGTGAATGGAGGACAGAGCAGTCTCGCCAAAGTAGGTTGCACAATCTAGGTCAATGGTGAATCCTCCCTTATGATCACCACTGGGTATGCCCTCATGTAATGCCATAAATTTTTTGATAGCCTCATCATTCTAAAAGGTGTCCAAGACTGGCAGGCCTTGTTGGTCCCAATCGATTAATTGTGGATAGACTAGGGAAATGCCATCATCGACATTGGTGAATTAAGGGGAGGATGCAGAAATCATGCAGACGGATTCAAAGATATTGTACATGAAATTATCATCATCCAATTCCACATCGGACTCTATCCAATATTCCCCTTCACTTGTTTCATAGTTGTTAAAGTAAGGGGTGAAGGACTCAGTCATGTTTTTTCAGTGTTATCTAGAAGTTCAGATAAATTCGACTGATGGTTATGAGGTTGGGATGGAGGAGCTTTTATGTCATGGAGAAGGGAAATGGAGCTATGACTATTTGGTGCTAGAACGATTTTAAAAATTTTCCAAAATTTTTGTTCGGAGGTAAGCTCCCCCATTTCAACAAACAAATCATCGAGGCAACAGTCACTTAAGGATAACTAAGAGCCAAATTATCACTCTTGGGATTTAGTTTTGGTAAAGGTTTCCCTAACAGTCTCGACACTTTTTGAAGCATGCATGCACTCACTCAAAATTCCACTGGTATGTTGATTGTCATTGTCAGGAAATCCATACCCTAATCCAAGATACTTTTGTATTTTGAAAGATTCTATGGGCTCTCTTTGTCCAGTTTTATTTCTACCTAGGTGACTAGTTCCATCGTAGCCCTTAGCCTTCATCATGTCATATCATTTCCCATATTTCCTAACTGGTAATGGGGGTAGGTCAACCATTTCTTTATAGAGCCATCCTATAATATCGACAAGGTCCTTGTTACTCATGTCTCCCCATTTTATGAAAACCATTTTTGGTAGAAATTTGAAAACTTCTTTGGGTTCCATTCTAAAACATGGTCGACCATAGACCTTCAGAGACTTGGGTATTGTTGTGATGCTATATGTCATATGTAGTTTGAATTCTCCACAGCCTAGGTCTTGGATCTTGACATTGGGTTCATCCTTAGGAAGAGTGGAAGATGGTGGTGTGGTGGAAGACGTGGATGGAGTGGACGTGGAAGATGATGCAAGTGTGGATGGGTCAATGTGTTTGGAAGAAGAGGAGCTAGGAGCTTCTCGGTTGATGGGAACTCAATTTTCAGAAATACCCCTTAGGTTGGTGCAATATTGAAAAGGGTTGGGGTCTCCATATATGGTGATTTTTGTGCCATCAAATGGGAATTTTAAGCATTGCTGATATGTGGAGGGAACGAATTTTAGGGCATGAATCCATGGGTGGTCGAGCAATATTTTTTAAGGTAACTCTAGATCCAGGACCTAGAAAGTTGTATCTATAATGACTGGTCCCACTCTGATAGGAAGAGAAATAACGCCTCGTGAAGAACATTCTTCGTCATCATATGCTTTTATGACTATCCTCTTTGTAGGGTCCACACATGCATCAAAAAATCCTAGATCCTTAACCAGTCTCAAGGAGCATATGTTCAATCCTTCTCCACCATCTACTAAAACTCTTTTGACCTTGTGCTTATGGACAAAAGTTTTGATGGGTAATGCATCATTATGGTTAGTCTTGGGTGACGAGTAGTCTTGATCAGAAAAGGTGACGTGATGAGGTGTAGTGAGGTATCCCACCATGGTCTAAAATTGGTTGACATCAATATCCTTAGGGACTAATGAATCTTTCAAGGTTTTATCCAGTATAGCCTTATGCGTGGGAGAGATGCAAAGCAACTCAAGTATGGAAATCTACATGGGATTTTTTCCAAACTGGTTGATAAGGTTAAACTGAATTTTCTTTGTGATTGAGGAGGGTTGTGACTGCCTAGGAGATGGACTAGGTATGGTGATCTTAGGTTGCCTAATAGGAGGCAAACCAACTATGGTGACCTTGCCACTTCGAGTAGTAGCATTGCATTGGGGAGCTCATTTGACTGTGATGGTTTGATGTATTCATCGTTAGTTCGGACATTGTTTATAGTAGGTCCACCGAAATAGTCATACTTAGCCCATGTGTAATTGGCTTGATTATTATTTGTCTTAGGACCTGACATGGAAGCATTATTAGAACCATGGTCTTGCAATGGGTTCTTATGAATGGTATGGTCATAATTTGATGGGAATTGTGGCCCACCTTATTCGATTATTTGACTCTCGATAAGGTCTTGCACAATATTTTTGAGTTGTTGATAGGACAATGTCTTGTGTCCTTTAGCCTAGTGGTAAGCACAGAAGGCATTATCATCCCACCATGATGGTTTAAATTATCCCAGTTCATAGAGTTTTGGTTCTTCAAGTTTGATGAGACCATTCTGAAGGCATTTCTTGAGGACTTCCTCCATGGGCTCACCCAAGGGAGTGTATGTTTGACCCTTGGGGAATTGTCTCATATGACGGTATTGTCCTTGATTTTGACTATTTTGACCATTTTGGTTGTTTCGGATGGCATTGGTGGGGGGTGTTAGTATCGTCGTTGGATTTTTTGTGGTTGAACCCCTTTCAAAGCCAGTACACGACCCATAGTGTTTACATCCTTGGCATCAACAACACCGTCATTGGTAACATGTTTATTTTTTACCCAGTACTTATTTTTGTCAATAGGAGGATTTGCATTTGTATTTATAGACCATACTTTAGTTCTTCATTTTCAATAAGTGCTTTCTTGATCTAGATACCTTTTTCAACTAGGTCCATGAAGGATGTGAAACAATGTACTTGTAATGCATATTTTAAGGGT
>VDFB02331129.1:0-61333 GCA_007258455.2 Sequoia sempervirens
TGATTTGCTCTATGTCTAAATTTATTGTAGGCATAGCAATAACCATTAAATAATTGATTCATTATTCCTTCATTAATTTTGTTCCTCATTACATGACTAATTGGACTCACTTGAGATCTGTATTTTGTAGCCTTATGTCCAAACTTCCCACATTCAAAACATTTTCTAGAAAGAGAGACAAAAAGTTGGTTTATCCTACTTGTACATTTAGTTGCTCTATGACCATATTTGTTACAATAAAAGAAAACACCATCAAAAGAGGGGTACCTCTATGCATTAGACTATCTCATAGGAGGTCTTCTTGCAAAGTTCATTTTCTTCTTCCTCTTGCCTTGATTTCTCTTCACATCTTTAGAACATTAACCGGTATCATCTCCTAAGCCACCTTTGTCTTTACATGGTTTATGTCCTACAAGAAGTTCTTCAAGTTTACTAGAGCTGGATCTAAAATTATTTTCACAGAGTTTATCCTTCTCTAGTTCAACTCTTAAGTTTACTATCTCCTACTCAAGTCTAGAACATTCATTAGACTTGTTTTGTACCATTGTATTCATACATTCTTCAATCCTCTTCTTTTCTTCTACTGTCACCTTCAGTCCAATTATCTCTTGTTTTAGTTGTTCACTTACTTCTCTATGTCTTTTGTTAAATTTCTTCAATTGTTCCTTCAATTTATGAACACATTCAATTGCTTCATCAAGATTCTCTTTTAGATCTCGATTTTCTCTTTCCACTTTATTAAGATCTTCTAGAGCAGTCCAGAGTTTTCCTTTATCATTCATTTTCTCCATCTTTAGGATCTACCTCAAGCTATTAGGATTTATTGGAGGAACCAAAATCTATGATACCAATTGTTAGACAGGTGCACGATAACTAGGAGGGTGGGTGAATCAGCTTTCACACAAATTCAATCTTAAAACTTTATCACTTATCAAATCTTCAACCACACTATTCTATTATTAAATATGAGCATGAAACATAGATAAAAATAAATAAATCAACACAATGAACACCAAATTTTTACATGGAAAACCTAATAAGGGAAAAACCATGGTGAGGGTTAACTCACACTATATAGTATTTTAAAAGAGGATCACTACCAAAAGAAGGACTTACTTTCCAAGTACAAAGGCTCACTGCCTAAAAAAAGGAATCATTGTTCAATAATAGGCTTACTGCCTATAAAAAGGATTATACAAAATAGAGTAAGGGTTTAAAGCCCAAAATTGAACTAGAAAGATGCATCCAACATGTGCTAATACAGTTCTGGATATGCTCACAACAGCTTCCTTTTTTATCAAACCTTCATATTAATTTCTTCTTCACTATTTATTCTATCACTTTCCTACAGACTCATTGGACTTCCACAAATTCACACACCTATGTCTATGTCACTTCACACACACTCTTATCAAACTATTCACCATATACTTATATATATACTGAATATCCATCGCAAGCACTAATTAGGTCGGCCTAATTAGATGCAATTTATTTATAAAATATGTCAAGTGTTTCCTCCACAAAATATTTTCAAAATGCTTTAATTGTTATTACATTATGTCAACTCAGACCAAGAAATAGATCGCACATAAGCTTTCATATCAAATCAAAATTATCTTAACAAGTCAACTAGGAATAATATTCAATGCAACCAATAAAAATAATTTCATTTCATTGTATGAGCATGAGAACATGAAATAACATGATCATGCATGCCTTTAACATCCATCAATAGTGTCCCAAAACTACAACCAAAAATTCTCAACCATGGAAAAGTGTGGACCTGAATACTAGATAGGCAACCAAAAATACCAAACCAACCATCAAAGAGGATAAGAACTGGTATAAGAGTATCAGACAAAATTACCAACATACTACCAAAATGGTGACATCAATAACAACAAATATATAACTTTACTAATTTTTTCAACAGTAGTGCATGTCCACCTTCTTCTCATGAAATGACCAATCTCCTCATAAATATACTCATTCTCCATGAATAGGAACTCAGAGAATTGGGTGTCCATCCTCTAAGGTGATGGTCATCTCTCTGATCAAGAGGTGAAAGGTACATGTGTTAGCATCCTAGTGCTCACATAGGAACATCAACATGGCATCATGGTATCTCATAGGTGGCATCAGGTATTCCCAATAGATGCCTATTGCCTGAAGATGCTTTGTCTCCTCTACCAACAGTGTTGGAGCTAGATCTCTAAGAAAACTTATTTGTCTCCCCCCTAGCCATTGTTGTGATCGAGTGGGTACCTCTCATAATTAGAACAATGTGCTCTAAAAATTCACCTAACATCTTTAATTTTTACATTATTCATCATGCATGTGTGCTAAAGTCCATCTAGTGTTCTTCTCTAAAGGCTCTAGACACTTTAGAAGCCCTTTTTGGACACTTCACAAAGAAACAGGACATTGTGTGAAAAAAGGGGACACTTTGCAAACTTTTTTCTAGGAACCTAAATTAACCTATCAATGCATTAAAAAACATTAAATCATTACAAAATCACTAAATGAAAGTCATAGAATCAACTAACCTCATGGTATAGGTCATCGTGTGCCACCTACTTATGAAGCTTATCTAGTCATGAAGGCATGTAACCCCATCTACTCAGCATATTCTCGTCTCACTCATCGCTCTCAAGCTACAAGAAGGTAAAATGAAATAGGAAGTGAAAAATTACTCTCTTTTACCTCATTTATCCTATTTTCATCCATTTTACTTTGATGCATTAAAATAGGGTTATTTTCTCTTAAGAGTTAATAAAATATATTTTCTTCAAAACAACATAACGAGAGCCAGGGTACTCCATTTTCAACAATGTTTTATGTGTTGGAATCTTGATTCCGCACCTAACATCATCAATCATCTATCGATACATGGAATGGTACATAGAAATTCCATATGAAATGATTATTCCTTCTTTGACGTGGCTAGATTGCTACCTTTATTTCGCCTCTGTAAAGAAAGCAAAATCAAGGGGGGTCATACATGTACCCTTGAATTTTATTTCTAGAGGATAGATAAAAGGATTTTTTGGATAATTAATAATTTTTTTTATAGGATGTGGTTCCTAATGTTGTGGTTTTTTTGATAACTACATTGGGGGCTTCATTCTCCTACCTTTTGAATGAGTATCATTTTGTGCAATAATGTGTACTATTTAGAGTCCTTATTTTACATATGCACATAGAGTCATATGGGCACTAAAGTGGGGGATAAATATGGTGTAAAAAGTTGGAAACTCTTGAGAAAAGAGATAATTTCACTCTTAATTTGGACGTACTTCTGAGTACCCTTGCATTAATCATTCTTCAAAACAGCATTTATAGGCCCCTAAGACCCATTATTTTTTCTAGAGGCCCATTTCACTTAAAAAACATATAAATCCTGACAAACAACACTTAATTCATCCATATCCTAAAAACCCATCTCCAAAAACCACTAGTGGGACCCATTCACCACCTTGGGTGAATGAGTCCCCTCTAGTGGGACCCATTCACCATCAGTGGCGAACGAGTCCCTTTTGGGGAAAAATTCAATTTTGAGTAGGAATTTCACCAATTCAATTTAATTTTTTAGTGGATGCTAGCCTCTTAGGTCTAAATAATGGGAAAATTTGATATTTATTCCTATAAATACACATTTTAGTTTATTTTTGACATCTCTTAGTCATTTTTACAAAGAAAATTCAAAATTCAAGTATCAAGAGTCTTCCACAAGAATTTTTATTAGCATTTGTACAATAAAGTTGAAGCTTTAGGGAAACAAACTAAGGTTTTTGCAAGTCTTCAAACTCACTTTTTATTCAAGATACCACATTGCAAAGGGCTGATCATGGATTCCTATGGAGATTCATGTAGAAATCTAGGTTGAGGAGATGCAACTAACCACCAAATCACACCTTATCACTTGTTTTCAAAGTGATTCCATCTTCCATTTTCTCTCTTATCTTTATATTTAATGTTTGCATTACATTTTCATGTAATTCACATTGATTTGAGATGTTGTAGGGTTTATAGGATTGAAGTCTTACATCATTCAAATCACATGTGTTCAACTTATTCTAGCACATTAGAATAGGGTTTTGTCTTACTTCAAATTTTCCTAGCCTTAGACACATTTAAGGCTAGGGTTTTATGCAAATTTTTATCTATTCGAGGTTTAATTAACCAATTAGGGATTTGACCAAGGAAAGCCCCCCATTAGACAACAAATTTTAAGTTGTTTCTAGGGATTTTCCAATATTCAAATATGGGTTTCCATCAAGGAGTGTTGTGTAGGTGTCAAGGTACAGGTCTGAAACTTGAGTTTGCAAAAAACTAAAAATGACTAATTTTCCATGGATGGAAAATTAATTGCACTAGAACTTTGTCTATTAGATTTTAATGCAAATTCTAGTACCCATTTGATAGAAACCAGTTTCTGGGCAAAAACCCTGACCTAGGATTGATTCACCCAGGGTCAACAAAAATGTCAACATTTCCTAATTTTCAAAATAGTTTCTAGTCTTCATCAGGCTTACTAGTGAACACATTTTGAGTTATAGCTTTCTATTTGGTTCTATTTGTAGTTTTTTTATCTTTTTAAGTCTTTTGCAAACAACACTATGTTTTCAAACACTTCATATTTCATTAGTTTTCCAAAGATAATCAATCAATTTTATTAGTTTGCTACATTTAGGACATTGCATTTAGGCATAATTCCATCATACATACATTATTTTGAGTGAACCACCTATATTTTTGGGTCTATCTATCTCCTTTAGGTGAAAAACCCTAATAGAGTAAGAGAGTCCTAGCAAACCAAAAAATTGTGGGTTCACCAACAAGAGAGAGTTTGAGATCAAAAATTTTCTCATGTATAATTCCATTCAAGAAAAAAAATTTGAGGCCTTCCACCACAAAAAATATACTAGGGAGGAAGGAGGCCTCAAAAACCCTACATTTGAGGCTTTATCACCAATCAAATTTTACACAGAGGATGGGTCCTTACTAGAAAGGAAGAAATTGAGACCAGAAAGAGATAAAGGATGAGACTTCTCTAAAATTTGAGGCTAGGAAAATGGAGAGGATGATGATGGTCCTTTACCATCAAAATCCTAAGCGGAAGAAGGAGAAAAATTCCCACTTTTACCCTCCATGACACCAAATATAGAGGATGGGGAAGCCAGCTAGGCCCACCCATCAACTGGGTAGATGATGAATGTAGAAGAAGAGGAAGAAAATTTGAAAAGGCATAGGGCAGGAAAGTTGTAGAGCTCAAATTTTTGTTCACTACATAAAGTCTATATGTGTTATAATAAGAGGTTTTTTTATTATCTTATGTAGTGTAGAAAAATGTTTCCCTTTACATTTTCACACTTGTTTAGGCTCTTCCTACTAAAATTGGGATTCTTTATGCCTTATTTGGTTCTGTTTTACATCCAAAAACCTTATTTAATGCATGTTTCCAAGGATAATGCTAATAGTTAACTATTGACTAATCATAATTTAATGATTTATGGTTATGTTTCCTAGATTAGTGATCTAGGACTCATACATCACCATGGGAATATGGGTCCCACCTATGTCATGGGGCTTGAACTTGAATTTGGAATAGAACTTAGCATTTCTTGAAATTTGTGTCCTAAGCCTAGGCTACTAGGACTCATATGCCCCAACTGGCATATGAGTCATGCTTTAGCTTGGACCTATTTTTGAATTCAATTATTGGTAGGATTTTATTCTCCTAGATCTGATGTCATCTTGTAGTGTTGTAATTTTGGGAAGTTTCACATAAAAATTTATAAATACAAGGTTATTTCACATATTTTCTCCTAGCAAGTTGATGAAAGAATTCTGATAGCAACTTTATGAGATCAAGAGCATTCAAGAGTTGATTATCAAGAATTTTGGAGCTATATTCAAGATACAAGCATTGTCAAAGTCATCATGCATCATGTGTTTTTTTGAGCTAACATTTGTGATGTAGGTTTTCATGATTCAAGTCAAGATTCATAGCATTCAATCAACAATCAAGATCTACATTCATGCTAGCCATTTCATAAGTTTACAGTATTTGTTACAAGGGTTTGGTGAGTTGCAACATTACATATTTTTCATTCATCATTCCTTTCATGTTTCTATTCATTTCAAGTTTTGATTAGAAAAATAGGGTTTGACCAAGGCAAACCCCAATCCACTAAAAAAAAACATTTTCTCCCTCTACATGTGTGATTGAAGATATAGGTGTTTTGAGGCTTGAAGATCCTTTGAAGACAAGGTTGCAAGATTGAAGGAAGTTGTCAAGAAGTTATCATCTTCAAAGAAAGTCACCTACATGCCATAATTCAAAGTTTTGGACTCAGAGATCGAACAAAAGAGAAGTTATAGGAGATCACCATAGGATACCAAAGTTTCAAGAAAACCCTAAAAATGGGACTAAATTGTCACCTTGGGTGTATGAGTCCTAGTATACCATTTTCAGTCATTTTTTGTAGATCCTACTTTACTAGTTGCAGATTCCAAATTTAGCCTAAAACACTAAACTAGGACTATATAGCCTAGGTGATCCCACAATGGTGGTTTACAATTTCTAGGAGATTTTGATTTTTGCTAAAATCAAATATTTTTAGAAAATATAATGATTTAAGCCTTAAAAAATTCTATTTAAAGCATTCCAATTGAAGAGGGTTTGGTAAAACTACCTTAGATCAAACCCCCTTGGATAGAACCCCGCTAGTTTTAGACCATAACTATAACAAAGTCTCCTTTACACCTATCAAAATATTCATAAAAAACTACTTTTGATTTAGCTTTTGGTGGATCAAATGAATTCATTTAAAATTTATTTTTTGTAAATATGTATTCCTTGTTATAAGCTTCCCAAAAAGTATAATTTTAAATAAATTTAATTTAATTATTATATTTATTTTTTATTTCTTGTGAATGTAGATTTTTCACTGAAAATTAAGCTCTTTGTTCTGCACATGTGGAAAAATAAAAGATTATCAAAAAAAAAAATTGAAAAATTTGAGTGCACTAGATATTGAAGTCCTCGATGCAACCAAAAATAAATAAAAAAAATGATATATACAAAAAATGTTGTGTGTTATACAATTCGCCTATGTTTGAATTATAATTATTTGACTTCAAAACTTGATTAACAAAAAAATATTCAATAAAAAACTATGAAAGCAATTGGAAGCACTAGATATCATAGTTAAAAATCTAAACTCAAAAAAATTATAATTTTATCCTTCATGAAAAAAATTTGTGTTATACGGTGTGTGTCACTCCTTAAAAATGATGTTTACTAAAAAAATTAGTTTTTGAAGGAGATGGAAAAAGAAGTGTAATATGATTCCAAATTTTTTGAGAAAAACATATTTACAATCTACAAAAAAAATGTCACAAATCACTAGTTTGCATCATCTTCAAATTCCTCACAGTTTAGCAGCTATAGGTACCCGAAAGTGAAGATTTAGTTAGAAAAAATTAGTTTAGTGTCCAATTTGGCAAAAAATTGTAAACCAATATTGTGGGATCACCCACCTAGCCTGGTCTATGAATCCTAGTATGCATCAAAAGTCATAATTTCAAGATTACACACCTTTTTTCAAGCATCTCCAATTTTCTAGGTGCCCCTTTGTTCATTCTCAGTTTATTATTTTTATTTTAAGTTTAATTTCCTATGTCATATAGTTAGGTTTTGCATATTGTGGACATGGAAAAGGTATCCCTTTTGGATTGCCTGATTTGGGAATAATTAATGACAAATTGGACTTAATGAGGCCTTGATTTAGTGTTGTGAGGTGTTTTATACGTCCACATTAGGTGTTGGACCCTTGCAGATTGAATAAAATGCATGTCTTGTAAAGGTGTTGTAAAGAATTATAAATGACTTTCACACTTTTCTTGACTTTTATTAAGCATTTAAGTATAATATTATTTTTAATTCAAAAGTTGGCTTTTCCCTCATCTTCTATAATTAAACAATTTTTTTAATTATTTAACTATTCATTAACCTTTTTTCTATAATTAAATAAATGTTACATTTATTTAATTATTTAATTATCTCATTATTTGTTGTCACCTTTCTTTTGAAATAAATAAAATTATATTTTATTTATTTCTCCTATGTTGGCCACCTAAATTAAGTAGTCTTTATTATTTAATTTCTCCTATCACCTCTTTTTCTATGCCAATCTTGTCTTCCACCACAAGCCTTTATATATCCATGTCTTCTCTCAATTAACCTCCACCCTTGATTAAATTATTTTCTAATTTAATCTTGGCCCTTGATCATGATCCTTATTCGTAACTCTCATCTATAAAAGGAGACCTCAACAAGTTTACATGTGCACACATTTAGTTTTACAACTTTTTATTTTATTTTACTTGCATTTCTACCCATTTTTCTAAGTTTTTTGCATACAACATTGTGTTTTCAAATACTTTGCATTTCTTAGTTTTCATTCAATTAGTGATTTTTTATCAATCATTTGCATTTAGATCATTTCATCTAGGCATATTGCATCCATTTTACATCAATCTTTGAATTTTAACATTGCATTTCAGCCATCTTTCCCCTTTTAGGTGAGAAACCCTAGAAGTGCAAGAAAACCATTGAGAGCCAAAATATTTGTTTACATTTTGGTGAAACTAATTTTCAAATACCTTTTTTTTTGAATTGGAGTCCATCATCATCCTAGAATTAGCTTGCATTACATTTTGCATTAGTTAAGTTGCATTCTAGGGTTTCAAATTTTGCATTAGTAAAAGTGCATATATGTTGCAATTTTGTATCTTAAATCATTTAAAATTTCTGAAATTCAGCATTTGCATCATAGGTATACATCATAAATCATACAAAACATAAAAACCAATGAAAAATATTTTAAAATTTGAAAAAAAATTCCTACTGGGACTCATTTGCCACCTTAGGCGAGTCAGTCCCTTTTCACCACTAAAACTGCCTTTTACAAAGCTAAAAAAATTGTTGATTGGTTGAGTTTCTATAACATGCATTTCGCTAAATCTAGCTTAAATTAGCTCATGTCATGTATTGCTTAAATTCAAAATTTACATTCCTACATTGTTGCATAGCATAATTAGTCAATTATCATCTAAAAATTGCATCTCATTTTAGGATTTACATTAAATTGTGTTTTCATAGATTGTTATTTAAAAATGTTAGTATCTATACTTTCCAAGTTTGCATCGAAAAAGTTAGTTCATAAGTATGTTAATCATTCATTCAATGCATTCCCTATTTATGATAATCTCTTAGCACAAGAGAGTGAAAATACAAACTCTTTTCTTTAAAATACACTCCCTCCTATTTTTCCCATTTGAGTGGAAGATGTGTTAGAAGAGAATACAAACATGGATAACCATGATGATCATAATTGTAATTCTCCCAATACCTCTCCTTTAAGTGACAAAGGTATCTTGGCAAAAGAAGATACAATCATTGAGAATCATGGTCTTGTTTTTCCTTCTCCTCATTCCACTTGGGAGCATAATATAACAATACAAGATGAATGCATTGCCACCACTTTATCTTGTCTCCCTTCATCCCCCAACACCTTCCCTATTTGTGACACTACTTTAGTGAATAATAATACAATCAAGACCAACCATGACAAACACATTTGTTAGGAGGATATGTTAGAATCAAGGAATCCAATGATTGAGAGTTCTAGCATTATTTCTCTCCTTCCTAATGTTCCTAACATTTAGATGGGTCTATTTAAACAAGAGGATCCAATTATGGACACACATGAAAATCATAGTTGTCCTTCCCTTGATCTCAGCCCTATTTGTGATGAAGCTTCTTTACAACATCTAACCATGACATGTGATGCACCTCTTGATTGTCACTTTCCTACAAGCTCTCCTACTAGGGTAGATGTTATCGCAAAAGACAATGAGATTATGGAAAAAAATCAAAATTTCCCCTCTCCTAATATCTCTCCTATTAGTGAAGATGATATTATAGTGTTACAAGATCCAATCACTGAGAATCATTAGAATCTGTAATGCAAAAATATTATGGAACAAGAAAATTCAACCATTAATACCTCCCTTACTTATGATGAGAAAATTTCAGAAGAACTAATCCTTGAATGTCAAGAACATTTGGATTGTCATTCTCCTAACAACTCTCCTCTTAGGGAGACTATTATGGTGCAAGAAAATGATATGTCTTCCTTAGGGGTACATCAAACCAAGACCATCGAGGTTATGAATACACAAGTACCCATTAGATTCCCTTTGATCAATGAGCCACATACATACCCCATGGGACATCCAAAGAATCCTCTAATTCTTCACCCACCATCACACAAAAAACAAACACAAAACCAACCTAAACTCATCCTTTACCCACCTAAGAATAATGTTTGATACCAACCATGTTACATTGACATTGCTCACATATTTGACAAAGTGTATACAATCAAGGCCAACCTCAAACTTGAAAGACTTAAGAAGTAACCTAAGGAACAACATGATACTATAGAACAAATTCTTCATACCCATATAGAATACACAAAAAAAGAACCAAATCATGGTCTTGTTGATTTTCCTTTCATAGAAATCAACCCATCCAACAAACCTTCACTCAACATCAATACTATCACACAAGACTCTTCCATGAAAACTATAACTTTGGTCTATCCCAAACTAATAGATATCTCATTAAACATGTATCAAGAAGAAACTTTGTTTACTTATCAAGAAAAATAACATTAGTTTCTGCTCCTTGTCATGCAATAGTTGTAGGATCATAACATACTCACTACTGCATGTTTTTATCCATTGCAAGGGGCAGCATATCATCATCCATTAGGGCTCACCCTTTCCCTGCACTAACTGGGTGCAAGGGGTTAAGTAGGATTATCCTTGTATGCCACTTGTCATCATCTCTTTTAGCTAGTCATTAACCTTTCATGAATATATAAGGGAAATCTTGGGATGTAGATGACATGCCTTAATATTGAATCACATGTGACATGCTTATTCATGATGTAGCTCAATGTAGAAACATATTACTTGGCATAGGGATTTCAAATTTGGATCTCATGTCTTCTTTCATGTTACCATTTATCATTCACTAATTTAAAGCAATTAATCATAGTGATGGTGTAGCAACCACTTTAAAGTGGGGGGATACATAGATGACATCTTTTGGAAAAAAAATCATGGTGTGATTTTTATTTTTTCCTATGACATGTCCTCTTCC
Organism: Sequoia sempervirens; assembly: GCA_007258455.2. NCBI lineage: Eukaryota > Viridiplantae > Streptophyta > Pinopsida > Cupressales > Cupressaceae > Sequoia > Sequoia sempervirens. Next base: position 11,243 of record VDFB02331129.1, read on the forward strand.
TAGTGGTGTCATTGGGTTTTATTTTTTCTAAGAGTGTATGATCTTCTAGCATGCCTAATGTGAATGAGGCATCCCATGGGCAACGATTTGACACCCTAGCTTGCCCTCTCTTGGAGACATTAGGCACAATGCACCCTAAGAAGAAGACCTTTAATTGAACAAAGAAAAATCCATTTTAAATAAAAAATTTACATGTCATTCAAAAAAATTTACAAAAGAATTTTCATTGTGCTACCTTCTCAAAATTATTAGGAGGATAAATTTTATATGGTTTGAATAATGGGAAGTCAACACACTAGCATGACTTACTCATTATATGGTGGGAAGCCAACACATTGGCATGAGTTTCTCACTAAACCACTTTATTGGGATGACTCACCCCACAGATAACCAAAGGTTTTGTGGCCCCAAAGTGAGCACACCTTTGCTCCACCTCATTTTTCTTTCCTTTAGTTCTTGTCATTGCATGATTGTGTATCTTGATTTGCTACAAATCATTCACCCTTGTGTGTGTCCATTTGCACTCATGTTGGTTTGACTTAGGATCTTGGATCTTGGGGGCTTCACTGATGGCTTGGAATTTGTTATCCTTTGTCATCTGCATTGGTATGATTGGACCCATCTCGAATGTCTACCTTAGTGTTAGTTTGAAGTAAAATCATCCTCTCACTAAAGTGGGAGCTAATTGTGGACACAAAAAAAGTATCACTTTTTGCTTGCTTGATTTGGGAATAATTAATGTAAAATTGGACTTAATGAGGACATGATTTAGTTTTTTGAGGTGTTTTACACATCCACATTAGGTCTTGGACCTTTTCAAATTGAATAAAATGCATGTCTTGTAAAGGTGTTTTAAAGAATTATAAATGACTTTCACAGTTTTCTTCACTTTTATTAAGAATTTAAGTCTAATATTACTTTTAATTCAAAATTTGGCTTTTCCCTCATCTTCTATAATTAAATAATTATTTTAATTATGTAATTATTCATTAACCTTTTCTATCTATAATTAAATAAATGTTATATTTATTTAATTATTTACCCAATCTTTATCGCCCTAATTAAATAATTATTTTTAATTATTTAATTACCTCATTATCTATTCTCACCTTTATTTTGAAATAAATAAAATTATATTTTATTTATTTCTCCTAAGTTGGCACCTAAATTAAATAATCTTTATTATTTAATTTCTCCTATCATCTCTTTTTTGTGCCAATCTTATCTTCCACCACAAGTCTTTATCTATCCATGTATTCTCTTAATGAATCTTTACCCTTGAATAAATTATTTTCTAATTTAATCTTGGCCCTTGATCTTGATCCTTATTCTTAACTCTCCTCTATAAAAGGAGACCTTTATATCCCAATTTGTTATTAATTCATTATTTTTTCATTTGTTATTCATTCATCATTCATTATTCATCTCAAGTCAAGCAAGCTAGGGTTTATCATTTTGAGTCTTGACAAGGAAGCATATTCAAGAAAATAATCAAGGCATTCAAGAGCAAGATGTTAGAATCCAAGATCAGACATGCAAATCAAAAAACCTTCCACAGAAGAGAAAATAAAAAAAAGTAAGAGCTTTGCATGAAGATGTGCAAAAAATTATTATTCAGGAATTCATAATTACATGAGATGATTTTCTTTATAAAAGAAATGCATGCATAACCCTAATCTTATCATGAGCAACAAGATAGCTCAACATGATAAGGATGAGAATAATTAACCTAGGAATTAAAATATTACCTAAGTAAAGTTATGCAAATGTAATTAAATATTAATTACACTAACACCCCCATAAGTGCAACCTAGGGAGACTAAAAAATCATGCACCTAAAACTAAGATGAATGCAAGAAAGCATGAATGGGTCCTGGAAACAAGGCCTAATCAGGTACCCATGTACAAATGCAATAATGAGGTAGAGAAGGAAAACCCAGTGGGACAAACCCCCCAAAAATGAGATGACTGATGCAAAGAAGCACTGGAAGAACACTATGGAGTAACACTAGAACTAAAATATAAGAAGAAAGGAAACATAATTATTTATACAAGAAACCAAATGAGAGTCACTGAAGGACTCAGGTGGAATCATAATAATGTGACAACAAACCAGATGCCATGAAACACTAGAAAACTCACAAATTGGAACAACCCTGGAATCTGTGAAGCAACTGTAGATGAAGTGATGAAAGAATCTAGAAACCATGTATCTCAATGCCAATTCCAAATTGAGACTAAAACTCTTCAATGGAATCAAGTGCCATAAAGACTCTGGAACATTAACCATAAAAACATGGCCCTCAAAATGAGATGGATCTGAACCAATGTGGATCAATATCCATAAACTCCCAATTTGAAGTGTGAACTAATGTGAATTTGATATGTATCAAGCTAGAGATAAGATGTGGACAAAAGAAACTAAGAAACCAGATATAACCCATGCAAGCTATCATCAATAACAATATGGAGATCAAAGTGCATGCACACTCTATCAGATTATTATGCAAAAAAAACCCCTAATGGAACTTTCTCTCAGTTCATTTATTACAATAACCCAATGATTGTAGAAGGAGAGAATGTTAAACATTCATAAATAGAAAATAAAAATAGCCCTCAAATATATGTAGAGGACTAAACCAGCTTTCCAATGCCTTGAGAATGGTGAAAAAAGGATAAGTGAGTCAAAAGATATGTCTCTTGGAGTGAAAACAACATCTGACTTATGAGGCTGAAAAAGATATCAAAAAGAAAAACCAAAAATAAAACCTACACTATTGTGAATTTTGTCAAACCAACTTTTCAACAATATCTTGTTTGCGAAAAAAGGCCTCTGTTTGCCCAAGTTATGCCAAAAAGGAAAAAATCCCTGTAGAAGGGCACTTCTAGCACTAAATAGGGGCAAAAAATCAACACTTCTGGTTTGGCCCTCGGTCCTCCATAAGACCGACTGCTATAGGGGCATAAAAGTCTGTTGGTGGGTGCAAAAACATGGCTCTTGGTTGGCAATAGAATTGATTGCCAAAGAAAATATGCCCACAAGGGCTGAACTCAAGAGCCAGGTCATGAATGTGACCTCCGCTATAGGGAATAGCCCTCACGAGCTGATGGTGGGAGTGGCGGCGGTAGAGGATTGGTGGGTGCCTAGCTATGGACTAGTGGCTACCACCTAAATTGGTGGTGAGATCCATATAAACGGGCTGCACAGATTTTTATAAAGATTTTTGATTTTTTTATATTTCTTTTCAAAAAAATTACCTCATAAATCATGCCTTGGGGCCATATGACCCTTGGGAAAATTTATTTTGCCTCCCCAATCGATAGTGTCCAAAATGGACAAATTTTATATGCAAATAGCAGTTTTTGGGTGCTGCAAATCCAACGGTGAGGTCTGTTTTGGCCCAAAATGCCTAGAAAATTAGGTGACCCCTAGATCTCTCAGAAAAATCATTGAGCTTGAAACCCTCACAGATTTCTTCAACGATGACCAAAATCAATGAAATAAAAGTCAATCTTGACTTTTTCCAGTGCTCTAAATCCAATGGAAAACCCCAATCTAATCCAAGACACTTCATGAATATGCTCAAGGAATGAAACCATTGAGGAACCCTGAAGAGGCTCTGATACTATGTTAGAATCCAAGATTAGACATGCAAACCAAAAACCATTCCACAAAAGAGAAAATCAGAAAAAAGAAAGAGCTTTGCATGAAGATGTACAAAAAAATATTATTCAGGAATTCATAATTACATGAGATGATTTTCCTTATAAAGGCAATGCATGCACAACCCTAATCTTATCTTGAGCAACAAGATAGATCAACAAGATAAGGATGAGAATAATTAACTTAGGAATTAAAATATTACCTAAGTAAAGTTATGCAATTGTAATTAAATATTAATTACAATAACACAAGATTCCTTTTTCATTGTTATAACAATTGTAGATCCTTCATCATGGAAAGTTTCTAATTGATTTGTTTTATATTTCATGCTTTATTATCTTATTTTTTTATCTTGGTTTAATTACCTAAATGGGGTTTGACCAAGGCAAACCCCTAATGCCTAACAATCAACATTTTCTCCCTCATCCTTTGTGTGTGTAGATTTAGGTGCTTAGAAGGCTTGGAAATGATTGAAGATTAGGTTGAAAACTTGTTGAATTCATCTCCACTTTTTCAAGGACAAAATCAACACAAAAAGTCACCAACAATGCTAAAAATTAGGGCTTCAGATCTGGTTACCTAGAGGTGCAGATTGAGTAGACTGAGAGGTCCATATTCCATTTTTGAGTTTCCAGAAAAGCCAAAGTGGACTAATTCACCCAGAGTGGTGAATGAGTCACAATGTGCCTATTTTATGAAGATTTTTGTAGATTTGGATGCCCATTTGGCTAAAACGGGTCTCAATGCAATTTTTCCAAAACTAGGACTGATTCACCCAAAATGGAAAATGAGTCCCACTAGGCCTAAAAATCAACATTTTTAGATTTTCAAGGTGATTTATAGTCCTCAAAAAGTTTAGAGGTGTATACATTCAGTCTTACATCTTTTTTTTATTTTACTTGCATTTCTCCTCATCTTTCTAAGTCTTTTGCATACAACACTGTGTTTTCAAATACTTTGCATTTCTTAGTTTTCATTCAATTAGTGATCTATTTTATCAATATTTTTCATTTATATCATTTCATCTATGCATATTGCATCCATTTTACATCAATCTTAGACTATAAACATTGTATTTTGGCCCATGTTTTCCCTTTTAGGTGAAAAACCCTAGAAGTGCAAGAAAGCCATTGAGAGCCAAAATTCTTATTTACATTTTGGTGAACCTACTTTTTAAATATCTTCTTTCCCATCATCATCCTAGAATTATCCTATGTTACATTTTATATTAGTTAATTTGCATTCTAGGGTTTGAAATTTTGCATTAGTAAAAGTGCATATAGGTTACTTTTTTGCATCTTAAATCATTACAAATTTCTGAAATTTAGAATTTGCATCATAGATCTACATCATACAACATAAAAAACATAAAAACAAACCAAAAAAAATTGAGAATTATAAAAAAAATCCCTACTGGGACTCATTCTCCACCTTAGGAAAATCAATCCCTTTTCACCCCTAAAACTACCTTTTATAGAGCTTAAAACCCTATTTTTAAGCTTATGATTATTGTCATTACATATCTATATTAGTTGGATGAGTTTCTGTAACATGTATTTCACTAAATCTAGCTTAAATTATCTCATTTCATGCATTGCTTAAATTCAAATTTTGCATTCCCACATTGTTGCATAGCATAATCAGTCAATTATCTGTTTGAAAGAGACACTACAAATATACTTTGGTGTTGTCATTGATGCCAAACCTAGTTAGTGATTGAATCCACACGTCATCATTTACTTCCACTGATACATAGATTGAGGATAGTCAGGAAGAACAGAGCATCCGACAGTTTTGTGTTCTTCGATTCTCATGCAGATTTTTTTTTGTTATTTTGAGTTGTGGATCTTATGGGAGGTTAATCAATGTATTTCTTGTGTTTTCCAAAATTCTCAATTCCTCATATCAAGTTGTATGCAAGTTTGGAGGTCTGTTTGAATATCTTTCTATTCATAAGTATTTTGTGGCCGACCCAAATGATTTTAACTATCACGGATATTTGAGGAGTGTTTACTCAATTTTTTTTGTGTTTTATCATATTGATTTGGGTCTGACCTAAGTTATTAATGACCATTGTGAGTGCACACTAAATATTATTCATGATTTGAGGTGACAGTTGTAAATATTCTTAAGTTTTATTGAAGTCGACAGGTTGCGATTAAATTCTTAGTTGTGGATATATATAAATGTTCAATTATATCATTTTGTGTATGTAGAAGGTGTCTCAATGCAAGTTGTGAATATCAAAAGGGTGATTAAGAGATTTATGCATAGTTTCACTTGTGCATTAAAGATTTTGTGGTGTGAATTAGAGCAGAGCATAGTAGACGTGCAAAATCAGTTAGAAGGATAGAAGATCAACTACTGAGCCTAACCACAATTGTAGATAATATTCTCTCAATTCATTCTCTTGAATGTAATCCAAATATTTGTAAGAAAATGTTCCTTTCTATTTTTAGCAATGAGCTCTAGGCACTGAGTCTGAATGCAAGTGCATTCTCTTATTGTAAACTTCTCTTTTAGCATACTCAAATCATATTATGGATTGTCCATCCACCGTGGTTTTTCCCCTGACAGGGTTTCCACGTAAAAAATCCTTGTGTTATGGTGTTTTGGTTGTTTGCTTTATGTTTCTACATATTTGTTTTGGTATAATGTTTTAAGTGGCTTAAAGATTAGAATAAATCTAATTTTTGCACAACATTGATTCATCCCCCCTCTCAATGTTGCTCATTTCCAACAATTGGTATAAGAGCTAGTTCCTCAAAAGAAGTCTAATATCTTGGGGAGATATTGTAAAGTGTTTTCAATGGATGCAAGTTGTCTTTAAGAACAACTTTTGGTGGCCTTGGATGTCTTGACCAGTCAAAATATAAGAACCAGGAACTGTAGGAAAATATTGAGAATGTAGAGAAATTCATTTAGTCCTTGAAATAAAAAATCAATTAATCAAGGGAGAAAAGAAAGGAATTGTGTGATTATCTTAAGCAAAATAATAGAAGCATGGAAGATGAGCAACTAAGTCATTCCTTGAAGGAGAAAACAAAAGAATGTGAAAATTTTTCCAAAGAAAATGTTGCCCTGAAGCATGAGATGGAATCCATCATGAAGCTACAAATGAGTACAAGGAGGAATTCAAAGCAAGCTCAAACAAGCTTGATGAAATGATTAAAGGTCAAAGGAATGATGGTGACAAGCGAGGTCTTGGCTATGAAGAAGGAGAAAGTTTCATATCTAGACAAAGGAATTCCGGAAAAGGGAGATTCAGGAAAGGAAATTAGATGAGTGGGGCTAGAAGCAATCTAGTAAGACAACCAAATGCTCAAAGATTCAAAGGTTACTATTTTTCTTGCAATAATTTTGGTCATATGGCTTCTTAATGTACAAGTAGATGAATCCAAGAGGACCATCATTCTCAGGTCAGTGCTTTAATTGTAATAATTTTGGTCATAATTAAAGTGAATGTAGAACTATGATGAAAAACTTTCATAGAGATGTCAGATGCTATGCATGCAATAGATTTGGGAATATTGCTAACCAATTCAGATCAAGAAAAAAATAGTGGAATAGTAGGTCTGGAAAGAGAAATGTTGTGTGTTACAACTACAAAAAAAATTACTACTAAATTCTATTAGAGAAGAAGAGGTCCAATTAAAAAAAACATGCAGTAGGATGTTAAGGGAAAAGGAAAAGTCACTAAAAATGTAATCAAGAGGAAAATGAAGAAGAAATGGGTGAAGAAGGATCCCTCTATTGAAGGAAATGTGCCTACACTGAAATCTACTTCTAGTAATTCCTCTGGGAATTAGTTTTAGGCCTTTGGCCTAAGGGGAGCTATCAAGAAAATATCTTAACCCCCTATTGGTAACTGGCACCAGAATGTGGATAAGTCTAGTGAGTGCATAGATGTTGTTCAAAATTTTTTCAACCAATTGGAGATAGGATCATACAGTATTGGAGATCTATAGAAGAATTATCTGTCTCAGTGCATGGAAACAAGGTAACTGGATGAATTAGGGTAAAATCATTTATTGTGAAAAAAAGGGTTAGTTATGTGAACAATAAAAAGGTTATTTCTTTCCTTCATTTTTCACTTTGCATTTCTAAGAAAAGAAGTTTGGAGATCCCTCGACAAAATTTTGGTGAGTTGTGGTGAGATTAAAGTGTGAAGAAGATTCAATGATCAAAACTTTGATATGAAAAAAAAGGTATTTATCAAAAAATCGGTGAATTTGTGAATTTGTAAAAATGGCCACACCATTGGTAGTTGAAGTTAAGGATATACCCTACCCAAAGTTCAAGTGGTATCCTTATAAGTCTACTGAGACCGAGCCCCTAGGTGCATTTTATTATGTACCATATGGAGTCTTGCACACTGAAGATATTTGGGCTTATATACATGCCAATGTTGAATAGTTAGGAAGCTCTCAAATAATGAATTTGTATTCAAACCATATGATTGGAGAGGACTTCACTATTAAGATAGAATACAAAACCCTAGAAGTAAAGAAGTTTACATAGTTTGTGAAATTTCCCATATTTGAAGAAAGTGAATGGGTGTGATATATTTTGAGCAAAGTTCATGTTAAGTTCATGTGGTTGAATATACCTTTCAAGATTATGAAAGAGCCTATAAGTTCTATCACAGGTCTAAATTCTTCCGGTGGTCTACCAATCTTGAAATCTGTAAAGAATGAGATAGTTACTGATGCAACAAGTGCACAATGGGATAGAAGGGAAATGAGAATCAAAGATATTATTGAAGTAGGTGTGAAATTTGCATCAATGGTCATTGGCTACAAGATCTACCACTCCCACTGGTATAATTTAGTATCTGGTATGACCATTTATGCATCCTATCGTAAAAGTAAATGTCGATTACAATATGTGTGAGCTACATAGAACTCAACTGATGGAGAATCTAGGTAAGATTAAGAAGGAAAAAAAGAACTCTTTTAAATATGGTAATTTTTTGATATGTTTATTCTTCTATTTCATGAATGAGGTTCTGGGTGTTGGGAAAGTTCATTGGCAAAGTAATCAGCCTATAGTTGTGCAAATAAGAGATATATTATTTGGAAGCGATGATCATCTGACCCGAAATACTACCCTCTGGGGGTACTTAAAAAAAATTTAGAATATGATGCATGTGAGAGAAAGAATACCAACCTCAATTGTAGAGAAGTACAAAGATACAATTTGTTTCATGGTAGATATTGATCAATGCCATATGGAAGCTATTGACCCCAAGACAATATGGATTATGCCTATGGGATATGGAGTAGAGGAGAACATTTTGAAAGCGTATGCAGAAAATTTGTTGAGCATGGCTCTAGATCTGACAAAAGAAAGGTTTGGAAGATCTTATGAAAAATAGAGAATGAAAGTGCATGATCAATGACATAATCCAAATATAGTCAAAAGAGTAAGGAAAGAAGTAGAAGTGTTTGCAAAAAACATGGGCATCCCTATAGAAAAATTGAAAGAATCCAAAAGAAAGAGAGATGAAGATGAAGCAGGAAAAGAGTTAGCAAGAACTGAATCTGCTCATCTGACATGAACCTCTGCCCATATTAGATCAACAAGAAGTTCCCCATCCACTCTTGTAACTAAGCTAGTTCCTTTGCAAACCCAAGATAAGGGTTTAGGTAAAAGAAAGAAGAACAAGAGCACAAGGACATGTGAAGCTATCTCAAAAAGTGATGAAACTAAGTCAAATGAAAGAGTGAAAGAAATGAAGGCTACCAACACTCAGGCTACAAAGGTAACAAAGATCAAATATTCTAGTGAGGAAGAAAGGAGAAAGAAGAAGGAAAAAACTGACATACCAAATATGATAGTTGAGGAAGTTGAGAATCCTATTTTCAAGGATGGAAACCTCAAGCCTCTTTGCAAATGGTATGAAAATTTTGATAAATCAGGTCAAAAAATTCTTAAGGAGACAACAATAAAACATCTGGATATTTTCAATAAAGTTCTTGTTGAAATTATGTCTAGTTCACCCAAGAGTCCATATGATGTTTTGGAGGAAAGAAGAGTAATTGCTATAATAGAAGAAGAACATATGAGAAAGAGAATTCTTGCAAACTTATGTCTGGAAATGTGTATTGAGGAGATGAATTCACTCTTGCACAAAGATAAGAAGGAATTCAAAAGCAAAACAAGGGTGAACAAACTTATTATTAGTGAAACTAATATTGTTGCTAATGAAACCAAAAAAATCCTAGAAGTATTTTTGTCTAGGAACAAGATCAATGTTGAGGAAGTAAATGCTGAAGAAATTGTAATTGATCTAATAAATGAAGAGGTGAATGCAAATGAGGAGAATGTGAATGTATTTGATCATCCAAAATTTGAGGATATTACTAGATACAGAAGTACCTATGGAGACTGAAGCTCCTAAGGCTATATTACCTAAAGAAAAGAAGATTCCCAATGAAGAAGTTGAAGCTCCTAAAGGAAATCAAGAAATAGACATTGACAAACCAAAAGTTGAAGAAGAAAAGGTTCAAGATAAGGATATTCCAATGGAAGTAAGAGACACTACCAAGGAAGTGAAGAAATATTTTGTCGAACAATAGGAAGAATTTGATCTTGAATTGGTTGAAGGCCCAACCAATCTATCCACCTTGTCCCCAATTCAAATAATGAAGGTTGCATCAATTCCACAAAGCTAAAGCCAGTGCTCAGAAGATTCTGAAGTCTCACATTAAGGATAATGAACTTTTTTGTCTTGCATCTAGAGTCCTAGAGAAAATTATGCCAAATCATGTGAAGGATCCATCCAGTTCCTCCTTCGGTGAACTAAAGAGGCTCATAAATTCTGTAAGTACTAATTTTGAGTCTCTTGAAAAATAAGTAATGGATAAACTGCAGAAAGAGTTTAATGGAAAAAGATTTAGTTGGTTAAAAGGAGTAATTTCTAAGGATAAAAATCTATTAGCCACCTATATGAAGAATATTCAAGATTCTATATCTGAAGGTGGAAAGGCATATAAGTCATGTTTGATTTGTCCAAATTCACTGAAGATAATGAGAAGAAGGTGAAGGATCTTGAAAAACAATTGGCTACCATTTCTAATGTTTTTGATCTATTAGTTGGTGATGTTGGTAAGCAAGAAGGTCAAGTAATATCTCTACTTGAGAAAATAAGGTGCTTGAATCATGAAAATGATAGGATCAAGTAGAGAGATCATGTGAACTTAGATGACTAATTGGTCTAAAGATTGAATTAATGGTGAGTGCATTAAAGGAAGCCAAAGATGTTATGGCAATTAGTGACCCAATGAATCTTGAGTCTGATGAAGCTCAATATTATTTAGTCTGTGGTCACATAAGAATTCTAGAAATTACCAAAAGGGTTTGAGACAAAAATTTGAGCGTGTTGAAAGATATCTATCATATATTTTCCAACTTGTGTAAGTTACAAAGTTCATGCTTGTGCAATTTTAAAATTTTGGAATTTAATTCCCCATTTTTTTCCATTGATGTCAAAGGGGGAGAGTTGTACAGTGAAAATTTTATATTCTTCTTAGGGGAATTTTCATTTCTAATCTAAGATTGAAGATTCTTTTTGAAAATTTTGAAGTGGCAGTGCAATTCATGTTGGTACTAATCCGACACTTAGTCATTTTTCATTAAGTGTTTCCATCAATGGAAAAGGTGGAGATTTTTGGAAAGAGACACTAAAAATATACTTTGGTGTTGTCATTCATGGAAACCCCAGTTGGTGATTGGATCCGCACATCATCATTTACTTCCACTGATAGACAAATTGAGGATAGTCAGGAAGAAAAAAGCTTCCGACAATTTTGTGTTCTTCAATTCTCATGTAGATTTTCTATTGTTATTTTGAGTTGTAGATCTTATGGGAGGTTAATCAATGCAATTATTGTGTTTTCTAAAATTCATAGTGCCTCGTATCAAGTTGTATGCAATTTTGGAGGTTCGGTTGAATATCTTTCTGTTCATCAGTATTTTGTGCCCAAGCCAAATAATTTTAAGTGTCATGTATATTCAAGGAGTGTCTACTCAAATGTTTTTGTCTTTGATCATCTTGATTTGGGTCCAAACTAAAGTTATGACTAACCATTGTGGGTTCGCATTGAATATTATTCATGATTTGAGCCGATAGTTGTAAATACTCTTAAGTTTTTTTGAAGTCGATAGGTTGTGATTACATTATTAGTTGCGGATATATATAAATGTTCAATTATATCATTTTATGTATGTAGAAGGTGTGTCTATGTGAGTTTCGAATATAAGAAGGTTGATTAAGATATTTATGCATAGTTTCACTTGTGCATTAAATATTTTGTTGTGTGAGTTAGAGTAGAGCAAAGCAGAAGTACAAAATCAATTATAAGGATAGAAGATCGACTATTGAGCCTAATCACAACTATAATCAAGCATTTGTAGATGCCATTCTCTCGGTTCATTCTCTTGGATCTAATCCAAATATTTGTAAGGAAGTGTTCCTTTCTATTTTGAGCAGTGAGCTCTAGGAAGTGAGCCTAAATGCAAGTGCATTCTCTTATTGTAAAATTCTCTTTGAGTATACTTAGATCATATTGCAGATTGGCCATCCACTATGGTTTTTCCCCTAATAGGTTTTCCACATAAAAATTCCTTGAGTTATGATGTTGTGGTTGTTTTCTTTCTATTTCTGCATATTTCTTTTGGTTGAATGTTTTAAGTTGCTAAAAGATAAGAACAAATCTAATTTTTACACAACACTGATTCACACCCCCTCTCAGTGTTGCTTGTTTCCAACATTATCATCTAAAAATTGCATATCAATTTATTCTTTACATTGAATTTTTAGTTTTCATAGATTGTTATTTAAAATTTTTATATTTGGGTTGATGCAAGAAGTTGGGTACACAAAAAACTCAAAAAGTGGAAATATTTTTGCTGTTTTTCAGAATTTGTCACACTTGGACTGAAAATTTGAGGCACTTCCACAATGAATCTTAAAAAAAGTCAGTACTATGAAATTTAGAATTTTGAATCTAGTTTCCAAATATGTAAATTATTAAAATACCCAGTTTATAGAAATTAAATTTTGATAAAGATCTATAAAAACCACTTTTTTAAAGTCCCTGTTTTTTAACCATACCAAGCAGGTGTACGGACAACACTTTTTGACCCAAATAAAATTATTTTACTAATTCCTTTTAGGAAAAGTGAGCTAACAACATGAAGTTTGGGCTGGATTTTTTTTTGTAATTTTTGATTGAATATATTTTTTTTTATTAATTTTTTATTGGCCTTAATTGATGTTTTCTCAAATCAACGTGTACGGACAACATAATTGGACCTAAAAAAAACATTTTTTGACTCTTTTTTTTTTCATTGTGTAGAGAATTGTCTGAAGTTTGGGACCATATAATTTTTTTTACAAGAAACTTAACCAATACAAAGTTATTAAAAAACCAAAAAAACTTGATCTTTCAAATTTAAGGCCTAGTTTGCTTAGAAATTAATTTAAAAATAACAAACTTAATCCAATTTTAACAAAAATTATATATCTAGAAAGTAGACATTGTGTTCTCTAATGGGTTTTAATTTTATAGACTAATTCAGAAAAAAAGTTCATCATCTATGTTGTCAAAGTTGGACATTTTTTTTCAGTTTGCCTTAGTTTTTTAGTTGCAGGTCAAAAGCTAAGGCTCGGATTGCCAAGCCTTTCCCGAGCCTAAAACCGGGGCTAGATTTGGTTTGGGAGATCAACTTTTAAATAACGCGTATGCGTTATAGAAACGTGTACGCGTTATTTAAATAAAACGCGTACGCGTTTCATAACGCATACGCGTTATGTTTTGCCCGTTGGCAGAAAGCAACGCGTACGCGTTACTGAACGCGTACGCATTTTAAAAATATAACGCGTACGCGTTTCATAACGCGTACGCGTTTGTATAATAGCCGTTTTTCCCTAATTTGAAAAATACTGTTAAAACACGATTTTTTTACAGCATTCTTTTTCTGCAGTACGGACCTAAAGTGTCATTTTCTGCGTTTTTTATTGCAGATTTGTCTTGTGCAGGGCATATTCTATTCAAATTGTTGGAAGAGTAAAAGTGCAAGTTAAATTTTCTGAAGTGGAATCAAGTGCAAAAATATTTTACAAGAAGATTTGGAAAAAGTGAATTTTTGGATGTACTCATGATGATTTTGTACTTCAGAATTTATAGAAAAAATAATCTTCATAGTACATAGTTTTATTTGAATATTTGAAGGAGGGGAAAATTTTAAAATAGGTTTCTTGAATTATTGTTTTTGTCATCAAAGAGGGTTTGGTAACCATGGGTGATAAAAAAAGACAAAGAAAAAGATGTAGGAAGGTAATGACACCCGAAGAAATTCAAGCAAATAAAGATAAAGAGGCAAAAAGACAAAGGGAAAGGAGACAAAGGATTCATCAAGTGAAAGATTTGGAAGCATCTAGTTCTAAGAATGTCGAAGAGGAAGCCATGAATGATGAAATCAATGTAGATGATGCAAATGTGGAGATGGTGAATATGGAAGAAAATGCAACTATGGAGACAAACCCAAATGTGCCTTCAACTTCAACTTTGAATAATATGCAAATAACTTCAGGTGTGTCTTCAAATCCACCTCCCAATGATATGGAAAATGTACCTATTCAAACAATCTATCCAGGTATGTCTTCAAACCCAAGTTTTTATAATATTGATATTGCTTGTTTAGAAGAAGCTGGATACACAATTGATGAGATTAATAATATTAGGGTTGAAACAATACATAAACAAGAAAATGATGAAATTATATCTTATGAGAATGTAAATGAGAATGAAATCCCTAATATTGATGAAAATGAGAATGAAATCCCTTTTACATTTGAAAATGAAAATGAAACCCCTTGTGTGAATGAAAATGAAACTCCATCTATGGATGAAGTTGAAAATGTTTTTTTAACAATTGAAACAAATGTGTTAAATAACCTTCGTGGTAAAGTTTCTTCAAGACAAATTAGAAATTATGGAAATAAAATATATAAAATGTTTTTTTATAGAAAGAAATTAGGATTCCAATGTCAACTCATGGTGCAATTGATGAGAATGTTTAAAATGAGAAAAGTGATGAAAAAATTAGGTGTTTTTGTAAAACCAAAAAAGAAAGATGATTCAGTAGAACAAGTCATATCTAGTGTTGCTAATGCTATTGATGTTATTGGTAAGAAAAGTCGATCAAAAGATAAGAATGCGGCTCGCCGTGCAATAACAACTGCTCTAGTTGATAAAACAGCTTCAAATAAAAGAATGTTAAGTAAGATTAGTAAATGTATAAACTTAAATCCTAGAACTTTGATAAGAGCTGCTAAAAGAAGAGAAAGTATTGAAAAAGATCCTATTAATCAATGTTGGAGTTTTAGTGGTAGACTCCCAAGATCAGACATGAAATTAACTAATGAAATTAAATCTTTAATCAAAAATTTTTGGTATGATAATACAAGAGTATCACCTAACATTAGAGATGTCTTAAAATTAAGGGTGGGTTCCAAAATTCGTGAACCTCATCCAAAGCATCTCTTGATATGACTCAAACTGAATTATATAAAAAAAATTTAGATGCTTCAATCTTACCATTGAATATTAGCATAAGTCAAAGATCATTTGAAAAGTGTAAACCTTGGTATGTTAGAATTAATAAGCAACGAATCTCTTGTTGTTGTAAGACTCATGTACAATTTCATTATTATTATGATATATTTCGATATATACGATGCACTTTGCATGCTAACCAAATTATGCAGGACATTTGTGGTATTACTATGCCACCTGAAAGAATCAAAGATTTTATAGCAGGTTTGTTTTGTAATCCCTCTTTAAATGGAAACTCATTTTTTTAAAAGGATGCATATCTGGAGAATGCGATAGATGTGGTAACTTTTCATTATTAGGTGAATGTATGCATGAAAGTAGTTTAGATGAATTTGGAAAACAATTAGTGGATGTAAAAAAATTTAAAAATATTGAGTATTCTTCAAAAGATGGTAAAATTGGAAGACGTGTTGAGCTAATTGTGGAAAAAGTTAGTGTGCATACTTTTATTACTGAATTTAAAGATAAGTTTGTACCTAAATATGTTCAACACTCTCAGAATGCTCATTGGCTTGATAATCAATTTCGTTTATGTAAAAACACATTTCCAATTGGAACTATATTGTCAATTGTTGATTTTGCTGAAAATTATACTCTTGCTCCACAAGAAGAAATCCAATCACAATATTATAATTCAGTGCAAGTAGCTATATTTGTTCACATTGTTTATAGACATGCTGAAGATAGTACAGAAGATAATAGAAATTTTTTGAAAGAGTACCATTTTTATGTAAGTGATAATCGATTACATTCATCTGAGTTTGTACAATATTGTTTTGATATATTTAATAAAAATTTAAAAGAGAGAGGAATTCAAATACTAGAACATCTCATATGGTCAGATAATTGCATGGGTCAATTCAAAAATGCTAGAATGTTTTATTGGCTATGTAGAGTTCATAAGGAAAATAATATCCAACACATATGGAGTTTTTTTGAAGCTGGTCATGGTAAGGGAGAACACGATGGAGCAGGTGCATGTGTAAAAAGAGCTCTTGCTAGAGAGCAACTAAAATTTGAGGATGCTGCAAAATTTAGAAATGCACGTGCAATTGTAGATTGGTGCAATACCAAATTATCTACAAGGACAAGTGAGAAATCAATAATTCGACGCTTCTTTTGGTTAGTTGAAGAAAATGATATTTTTTCTCGACAGGATTGTGAAACAAATTAATGGAAGTGCAAAATGGCATTCATTTAAGAGTTCAAATGCAAACACATGGACAATATGGACAAGGGAGTTGGCATGCTATTGTCAATTTTGTATGTAGGTGATTGGCAAGCATGTGAAAATATGGAATGGGTCGAACAATGGCAACAAAGAGCTTTAACGCCTACATTGACACATGTTCAACATGAAATGACAATTGAAGATAATCAAGTGTTCGCATCAGATGATTATGATCGTGTTTCAGATCTTGTACAAGAAGGTACATTATTTATTGAGTTGAATTTTGTATGTATGCATGTTTATATGAGTTAAATATAAGTCACTTTTTATTGAATTTTGTATTTATTTTTGTAGGACATGTGTATGTTGTTGTTGCACCTCAAGGGAATGAAGAGCAGATAGAGTACTGGTTGGCTAGATGTGTTGAGAGAAAACATAAGTTGGTACATACTAGAGTAGATGATGACAACTTTGAGTATCCAACTGGTTCAGTGGTTGTTGTTGGCACCTGGCTTCGAAAATATTTGATGAGAAAGAATGGCTTGCCTACATTTGAAGATTATGAAAGACACAAGAAAATTATGCATTATTCACATTTGATTTTGGCAACCAATATAAAACTAGTTAGATATCAAGGGAGGCCTGCTAATAAAGTTTTATGGACAATTTCAATGGATGATCACGAGACAATCATAGATGCATTAAAAAAAAGAGAGGATGCAGATGGTACAATAGAGTAAATAAATATTGGTAAGCATATCTAGTCGTATATATATTTAATTGATATATATATATTTGTCTTTAATCATTTCCTAATTAAAGTTTTATATCATTTTTTGTTTCAGGTCTCCCAAAATTAGATGCTTTACAAAAAAGAGAGGAGATGCACATATATTACAATGGAATTTCAATCTAGAGACAGGTAACTATATATAGTTCTAGATACATTTAATTGATACTTTATAATTGATTTCATATCCCCTTAAGCCATTCTCTTAAAACCCCTTAAGTCATCCTCTTATGTACCATTAATCCATCCTTTTGCAGCCCCTTAAGTCATTCTATCAACTACCATTAATCCATCCTCTTAGGACCTTGTAATCCATACCCTCATATATCTACCCTTAATTTGTCCACTTGCATCCACTTAAGTCACTCACTCAACACCTCTTAATTCATCCTCTTCGGACCCCTCAATCAATATCCTCATATATCTACCCTTAATCTATCCACTTGCATCCCCTTAAGTCACTCTCTCAACACCCCTTAATCCACTTTAACTCATTTTAGGGTTTAGGGTTTATGGTTTAACTCATTCTATCAACTCCCCTTAATCCACCCTCTTGCATCACTTTAACTTATTCTCTCAACTCCCCTAAATCCACCCTCTTACATCACTTTAACTCATTTTAGGGTTTAGGGTTTAGGGTTTAACTCATTCTATCAACTCCCCTTAATCCACCCTCTTGCATCCCCTTAATCCACCCTCTTATGTAAGTTTAACTCATTTTAGGGTTTAGGGTTTAGGGTTTAACTCATTCTATCAACTCCCCTTAATCCACCCTCTTACATCCCCTTAATCCACCCTCTTATGTAAGTTTAACTCATTTTAGGGTTTAGGGTTTAGGGTTTAACTCATTCTATCAACTCCCCTTAATCCACCCTCTTGCATCACTTTAACTCATTTTAGGGTTTAGGGTTTAGGGTTTAACTCATTCTATCAACTCCCCCTTAATACCCCTCTTACATCACTTGCTCATTTATCAACTCATAATCCACTCTTGCATCCCTTAATCACCCTCTTTGCATCACTTTAACTCGATACATCAGCTCCTTAGTCCACCCTCTTACATCACTTTACTTCGTGTATAACTCCTTAATCACCTGCACACATCACTTTAACTCATTTTATCAACTCCCTTAATCCACTCTCTTACGTCACTTTAACTCATTTTATGAACTCCCCTTAATCCACCCTCTTGCATCCCTTCAACTCATTCTATTGGCTCCCCTTAATCTACCCTCTTGCATCCCCTTAATCCACTCTCTTACATCCTTTCAACTCATTCTCTCAACTCCCCCTTAATCCACCTTCTTACATCACTTTAACTCATTTTATCAACTCCCTTAATCCACCCTCTTGCATCCCCTTAATCCACTCTCTTACATCGCTTTAACTCATTTTATCAACTCCCTTAATCACCCTCTTGCATCCCTTCAACTCATTCTCGGCTCCCTTAATCTACCCTCTTGCATCACTTTAACTCATTCTCTCAACTCCCTTAATCACCTCTTACATCACTTTAACTTCGTATTATCAACTCACATAATCACCCTCTTACATCACTTCAACTCATTTTATCAACTCCTTAAATCGACCTCTTACATCCCCTTAATCCACCCTCTTGCATCACTTTAACTCATTCTATCAACTCCCGCCAATCCACCCTCTTGCATCCCTTCAACTCATTCTATCAGCTCCCATAATCTGCACCCTCTTGCATCACTTTAACTCATTCTCTCAATACCAAATCACCCTCTTATCCACTTGCTTTGTATTATCAACTCCCCTTAATCCACCCTCTTACATCACTTTAACTCATTTTATCAACTCCCCTTAATCCAGCCTCTTGCATCCCCTTAATCCATTCTCTTGTCACTTTAACTCATTTTATGAACTCCCCTTAATCCACCCTCTTGCATCCCTTCAACTCATTCTATTGGCTCCCTTTAATCTACCCTCTTGCATCCCCTTAATCCACTCTCTTACATATTTTCAACTCATTCTCTCAACTCCCCCTTAATTCACCCTCTTACATCACTTTAACTCATTCTCTCAACTCCCCCTTAATCCACCCTCTTACATCACTTTAACTCATTCTCTCAACTCCCCCTTAATCCACCCTCTTACATCACTTTAACTCATTTTATGAACTCCCCTTAATCCACCCTCTTGCATCCCTTCAACTCATTCTATTAGCTCCCCTTAATCTACCCTCTTGCATCCCCTTAATCCACTCTCTTACATATTGTCAACTCATTCTCTCAACTCCCCCTTAATCCACCCTCTTACATCACTTTAACTCATTTTATCAACTCCCCTTAATCCAGCCTCTTGCATCCCCTTAATCCACTCTCTTACATCGCTTTAACTCATTTTATGAACTCCCCTTAATCCACCCTCTTGCATCCCTTCAACTCATTCTATCAGCTCCCCTTAATCTACCCTCTTGCATCCCCTTAATCCACTCTCTTACATCCTTTCAACTCATTCTCTCAACTCCCCCTTAATCCACCCTCTTACATCACTTTAACTCATTTTATCAACTCCCCTTAATCCACCCTCTTTCATCCCCCTAATCCAACCTCTTAGGTCCCCTTAATCCATCCTATGGCTAACATCATTTGAATTTGTATGGAATTTACTATATGCAATTCTTTTCTTGCATGAATTTTTTACTTAAATGACTCGTAAAAATTGTAGTTACTTACATTAATTATTTTTGCAAGTTCTCATCAAGTTGGTCTACAATGTGATTGTTGAACTGAAAAACTATTTTATCTGGAGACTATGTAAATATCAATTTTTGGTATTCACCTAAAAGTTGATAAGCTTTAATTGTATCTACATGCACATATATGTTTCATCATGTTATATAGTTGTACATTAAACTTCTTGATGTACATTATATATGTTTGTTCGATGTCACTTTTTAAATATCTTATTCAAATTGTATAGATTATACATATTTCATGTGTCTTCTATTTACCACATTTTATATAATTATTCAATTGTATAGATTATACATTAAATATACATACAAGGAGATGGTTTTTTTGTTTATTGATTCAAATATTTGCTATGTAATTGGAAAATAGTTAGAATTACTTGCCCTTAATTTATTATGAATATGATTTAAGAAACTATTTAAGGAATGTTTTAATTTGTCACCTAACCATCTGATAAGTTATATATATATGAAATTTGATTCTAGATAAGAATTATTATATAGTGCATGTATTACTTGAAAATTTGATAAAATATAAATATATAGATATGTATATAAATGCATATAATTATGAAAATGAACATAACATGATCTCATAATTGACTGCATATATAATCATCATATTAAAGTCAACTGATATAAATAAACACACATATATGATAATAACATGTTCAAAATAAAACTAGATATCTACATAGTCCATAAAATTTATATGTCAAGTCCAACACATATATTGAAATGAAACTAGAGGTTTGTAGTCCATAAAATATAAAACTATCTAACTCTCGGGCTGATCGGTCAAATCAAGTCTCCTCTTTGTTCCACGTTGACTAGATGTACTTGCATCATGCTGTAAAAGAGTTCAAGAAACTCGAAATTAGATTTAAATTTATTTAGAAATTTTGATATAATTAAACATATTTAAAATTGAAAATATAAACTTTTAGATAAAAAAAACTAATTAAATATCGACTAAATATATTAAAAATGATTTATAGTATGCATAAATTACCATATGGTCATGTGAATCAACTGGCACATTTTCTTCAATAGGTAACATAATTGTCTGTTGAGAAGATGCAAATGCTTGATCCACTATATCCTGCATATTCATATAAAGCAAACAATATGTGAAAACCTTGAATATATATATATATATAATGTTTGTAAAAATTGTATAGGAGATTTAAAGTAAAGTTTACAACCTCGAATGATATGACCTCATGATCACGCACCTGAGATTGCCCATGAATAGATGTCAATGATGTCTCAGGTGTGCGGCCCGCCATGGTTATCTCATCAAATCCCTACATATAGATGTACAACAGTTCATATAGATCATTCACACATGTGTATGTAAATGTAAAAATTAAATTAGATCTATGATGTGTATTTAATTTAAACTTAACAAACTTTTGAAAGCACACACCTGAGCTGATGATGTCTCAGGAGCGCTCACCACTGTAACTTGTGGCTCGTCAATACTAGGAATAGTATGACTTCCCTGCATCTAGATATAATATATCAATTCACACATGTGTACAAATTCAAATTAAATTATATATATATGGACACACAAATTATTTAATATATTTTGGTTCAAGTACCTGTTGAAAAGGTGAGCCCAAATCTACAGCACTCGACATATACACACGATGATGATATTGAGTTTCGGGCATCACGTCATCATGTGTCTATACACCAAACACAAAATTATTGAATTAATATTATATTATATATATAGTTTGATGTTATATTATTTACATGAATTTTTTACATTTCAAACTTGAATTAAATTTAAGTTCAAAAGATGAACATACCTGTGTGGGACGATCCTCAGAATATAGTAAATTTAGGTATGATCCCGCCCCAGATGCATGTGCCTCACCTGAAGTGGATGTCTGAGTATCCCTATAGCCCGAGCCTCCATGCTCTGTATTGGCCACTTCAGTGGCCGCGTGTGTAGTCTGCTGAGCGAGATGTCCTGAAAGTGAACTCAATGCTCCTAGTGTAGATAACATGGTTTGCTGCTGAAATGCAGCGGGAATACCAGGAGAAGGAGGAGGAACAAGAGGCGCAACTGGAGCACGTCGCTGAGGATCGACACGTGCTCCTAGTCTATGTTGGGGCATGCCACGCCCAGCTCCCTGAAATGACCTCATATCAAAATAGTTGGGTTTTTTACCCAACTCAAACTCAGCCCATAACTTTCTCAAAAAATATAAGGGCACCTCACTGTTGCCATGTGGTGGAGTATCAAACACCATCCACCATCTATCCCAAAAATTTGCAGCTATCTGCGGGTGCCTACACCATAAAATTGAAATTCTTTTTTTTGTGGGTGGTATTGGTTCGTTTGTTTGGGGGTTCACAAAATATTGGCATATAGCTTGTTTAGTGATTTTTAGGTTATTGATTTCTTTATATGACAACCCATTTGCATAGAATTGTCTCATCTCTTCTCTCCATTGATGGAACCTATCTAGGTCCGCATCGATAGATCGAACAGAATCGACAATAGTTTTCATCGTAGATGCAAACCGTGCAAGATGAGGAGGGATTCTAGTCTCATTTTTTATGAGATCTATGTTCCCTTGAATCACAACTAAGTTGGCTCGAATATTATCTCTGAGTTGATTTTGGTCAAATGGAGGAGGGGGTGGGGGTTCAGGTGGTGGAGAATGTGGAGGTGACTGAGGCATATCCTCATGTGGTGGGGTGGGGTGTGCACCAGGATCTATAGGAATTTCTGGATTAGGCATGAAATCCTCTAAAGTGAAAAGTGGATCCATGGACGAGAAATGATATGGCAACTGCATGTTAAACAATTAAAAAATATATATCAACAAACTAATTAAATAATGTACACAATTTCAAAGTTATTTAAAAATCACATTGAACATGCACAAATTAAAAATATATTTCATTTATAACATTAAAATTCAATTTATAACATTAAAAAATCATAGCATTACAAATTCATATTATAAATGAGAGTTGAATAGAAACCGATAGTCACTTAAGAACTATAAATGAGAGTTGAATAAAAACAAAAGGTTAGTAGAACAAGTGATGAAAAATATTGAAAATCATTGAAGACAATTCATAAATCAATCATGACAAATTCCATATAGGGATAGTAATTAAGATACATTGAATTATTATCCAAGTGACTCCTACAATACCTATTTTTTATAAGTTTTAAGTTGCTCTCTTGGAACCTATGGTTTGTAATTCATGTACAAATTAGAGTTAGGGTTGGGGTTAGGGTTAGGGATAAGTTTAGGGTTAGGCTTAAGATTGGAGTTAGGGTTAGGGATAAGGTGAGGGTTAGGCTTAATATTGGGGTTAGGGTTAGGGTTAGAGTTATAGTTAGAATTAGGGTTAGGTTTGGGTTAAAATTAGAGTTATTTTTTGGGCATAGATTTAGGGTTATGGTTAGGAAAAGGGTAAAAATTAGAGTTACAATTGGGGTTAAGGTTAAAACATGAGTTAGGGTTGAGAATAGGGTTCAGGTTAGGGTAAGAGTAAGAACTAGAGTTAGTTTTGGGGTTAGG
Source organism: Sequoia sempervirens (assembly GCA_007258455.2). Classification (NCBI taxonomy): domain Eukaryota; kingdom Viridiplantae; phylum Streptophyta; class Pinopsida; order Cupressales; family Cupressaceae; genus Sequoia; species Sequoia sempervirens. The sequence goes on from VDFB02331129.1 coordinate 34,768, forward strand.
GTTATGGTTATGGTTAGAGCTAGGGTTAAAATTATGTTTAGGGTTAAGGTTAGAGATAAAATTACATGGTTAAGGTTAGGGTTATGATTAGAGATTGAGTTAGGGTTAGGGTTAGTGTTTGGGTTAAAATTAGATTAAGGGTTATGGATAGGGTAACAATAAGAATTGGAGTTATGGTGGGGATTAGGGTTATGGTGAAGGTTAGTGTTAGGGTTAAGATTAGGGTTTGGGTTAAGCTTAGAGATAGAATTAGGGTTAGGGTTAGGGTTATGGGGTTGAGGGTGAAGTAAGTCTCTAATTTCTCCAACTGGGCAGGTGAGAAAAATCTTGTCACTACAATCAAACTTAGGTGTATAAAGTTTTTTAGCTTACTTTTTATCTCCCTATTCTTCACTTTCTATATTCCTTGCTCATTTCTTGTAGATGGAACTTCTTACCATATTGAAACATTTTTCAAAAGATAAGGCTTCTCTCATATATTTTCATTGATTCAAATATTTTTCTATTAATCTATATTGTTTCTCCTTAATAGATTATTCCTAAGGGATGAGGGGAATGGTTTCAAATTCTTCTTCATCTTCCTATAAAACATGGGGTTTTAGGAATTCAAAAGGGTGTCACATGTTGCTCTACTATTTTTTTTTGTTGATTTTTCCCTCCTTTTGGGATTTTTTATGATTAAATATTCAACCAACTTCCTAGAATTAGCCCATTTGACTCCTTTAGCCTTGATTTAGAATTTGAAAATTCTTTTAGAAGAATTCCTCTTTTTCTCCTTACCCTTTTTTCAATAAAATTTTATGATATCCTAAAATATTTCTTATTTCTCATTGGACTTACGAAAATAAAATAGGGAAATGACTATAATATTTAAGTATGTTATGAGTGCCCTAGTTATGGGGCCACTAGTGTAATAAAGAATGTAATTTTAAAGTGGCATTGATAAAAAGGTTTGTACATGTAGGTTTATTTTGGAGCTTGTAAAAAGGAAAGAAATTAAAAGATAGCTATTTAATTAAATCCTAAGATTGAGAGTGGTATTCTTGTTTATCCACTAATTTTACTTGAATAGATTGGACACCATATTTTCCTATCACTAGATATTAGAGGAGGGAACCCCATTTATTTTCATATATAGTTAATGGATGAAAATTCATAAATCAATCATGACAAATTCCATATAGGGATAGTAATTAAGATACATTGAATTATTATCCAAGTGACTCCTACAATACCTATTTTTTATAAGTTTTAAGTTGCTCTCTTGGAACCTATGGTTTGTAATTCGTGTACAAATTAGAGTTAGGGTTGGGGATAGGGTTAGGGATAAGTTTAGGGTTAGGCTTAAGATTGGAGTTAGGGTTAGGGTTATAGATAATTAGGGTTAGGGATAAGGTGAGGGTTAGGCTTAATATTGGGGTTAGGGTTAGGGTTAGAGTTAGAGTTAGAATTAGGGTTAGGTTTGGGTTAAAATTAGAGTTATTTTTTGGGCATAGGTTTAGGGTTATGGTTAGGAAAAGGGATTAGGGTTATGGTGAAGGTTAGTGTTAGGGTTAAGATTAGGGTTTGGGTTATCCTATATTAACCTAATTCCAATATTAACCCTAATTATAATGAAAAAACTAATTCTAAATGTAACCTAAGGGGAGAGAGGTCTCTAAGAGGTTTTTAGTTTTACGTTTTAGGGTTTAGATTTCTAAGTTTAGATAAAATATGGTTTTCAATTTACAATTTAAAGTTATTTATTTTTTAAATGCAATTTAAAACTATTAAAAATTGAAATAAAACGCATTAAACAAAAAAAACTTAAATACTAATTCAAAAACAAAAAAACAAGATACAAAGCAAAAAAGGGCAGAAATCAACTAACCTGGAGGTCTCAGAGGTCAAGTGTGATGACGGGAGGAGCGAGCAACAGCCTCCAAACGCGTACGCGCTCTTGCTTGACTTCTGTTGATTCGGCAAAAATAGTGGATAAAATGAAAAGCTAGCAGTTTATTTAAAAAAATAAATACTTTTCGATAACGCGTACGCGTTTCGAAACGTGTATGCGTTATAAATGCGTACGCGTTTTAAAACGCGTACGTGATATTAAACGCGTATGCGTTCGTAACGCGTACGCGTTTTAGGTTCGGGTACCCGTTCCTCAGCGCGTACGCGTTCGGATTTAGGTTCGGGTACCCGTTACGTAACGCGTACGCATTTTTTTAAAACGCGTACGCGTTTTGTGCAAAAATTTTTTTGTTGCCCAAAATTTCCCCTCTTCGTGTACTCAACTTCTTGCTTTTACCCATTTATACTTTCAAAGTTTGCATCGAAATTGTTAGTCCATAATCATGTTAATCATTCATTTAATTCATTCCCTAGTTATGATAGTCTCTTAGCACAAGAGAGTGAAAATGAAAATACTTGTCTTAAACTTACACTCCCTCCTATCTCTCCCATTTGTGTGGATGATGTGTTAGAAGGGAATACAAACATAGATAACCATGATGATCATAATTTTACTTCACTCGATACCTGTCCTTCAAGTGATGAAGGTATCTTGGCACAAGAAGATACAATCATTGAGAATCATGAAGGTATTGTTTGTCCTTATCCTCATTCCCCTCGGCAAGATAGTATAACAATACAAGATGAATTCAATTCCACCACTTTATATAGTCTCCCTTCATCTCCCAACACCTCCCCTACTTGTGACACTACTTTAATGAATGAGGATACAATCAAGACCAACCATGAAAAACACATTTGTGAGGAGGATATGTTGGTATCAAGTAATCCAATGATTGAGATCTCTAGAATTATTTCTCTCCTTCCTAATGTTCCTAACATTTGGAAAGCTCTATTTGAACAAGAGGATCCAATTATGGAAACATGTGAAAATAATAGTTTTCCTTCCCTTGGTCTCACCCCTATTTGTGATGAAGCTTCTTTACAACATCTAACCATGACATGTGATGCACCTCTTGATTGTCACTTTTGTACAAGCTCTCTTACTAGGGTAGATGTTATGGCACAAGACAATGAGATTATGGACAAAAATCATATTTTCCCCTCTCCTAATATCTCTTGTATTAGTGAAGGCTATATTATGGTGTTACAAGATCCAATCACTGATAATCATGAGAATGCTATGTGGGAAAACATTATGGAACAAGAAAATTTAACCATTAATAGCTCCCTTACTTATGATGATGAAATTTTGGAAGAACTAATCTTTGAATGTCAAGAAAATTTGGATTTTCGTTCTCCTAACAACTCTCCTCTTAGGGAGACCATTATGGTGCAAGAAAATGATATGACTTCCTTCAGGGTACATCAAACAAAGACTGCTAAGGTTAAGAATGAGAAAGTGTTGATTAGATCCCCTTTTATCAATGAACCACATACATAACCCATGGGACATCCAAAGAATCCTCTAATTCTTTACCCAAAATCACACAAACAACAAACTCAAAACCAACCCGAACTCATCCTTTACCCACCTAAGAATAATGTTTCATACCAACCAAGTTACACTGATATTCCTTGACAAAGTGTATACAATCAAGGAAATCCTCAAACCTGAAAGACTTGTGAAGCAACCTAAGAAAGGGTGTGATACAATAGAACAAGGTCTTCATACCCTATATAATACACAACACAAGAACCAAATCATGGTCTTTTTGATTGTCCTTTCATAGAAATCAACCCATCCAACAAACCTTCACTCAACATCAATACTATCACATAAGACTCTTCCATGAAAACTCTAACTTTGGTCCATCCTAAATTGATAGATATCTCATTAAACATGTATCAAACAGAAGCTTTGTTTACTTATCTAGACAAATAACATTAGTTTATGCTCCTTGCCATGCAATAGTTGTAGGATCATAACATACTCACTGTTGTATGTTTTCCATTCAACGTAATGGGAAACATATCATCATCCATTGGGGCTCACTCTTGCCCTACACTAACTAGGGGCAAGGAGTTAAGTAGCCTTGTCCTTTTATGTCACTTGTCATGATCTCTTTTGGATAGTATTCAACCTTTCATGAACATATAAGAGAAAGCATCAGATATAGATGACATGCCTTAAGATTGAATTGCATGTGACATACTTATTCCAGATGTAGCTCAATTTACAAACATATCACTTTGCATAGGGATTTCCAAGTTGGTTCCAATATCTTCTTTCATGTTACCATTTATCATTTTCTACTTTAAAGAAATTTCTCATAGTTATTTTGTGTAGCAACTACTTTAAAGTCGGGGCATACATGGATGACATCTTTTGGAAAAAATTTCATGGCGTGATTTTTCTTTTTTCTTTTGATGTGTCCTCTTCTTGGTGGTGTCATTGGGTTTGATGCCTTCCAAGAATGTACAATCTTCTGGTATGGTCTGATGTAAATGAGGTGTCCTATGGGCAACAATCTAACACCCTGACTTGTACTCTCTTGGAGACATTAGGTACAATGCTCCCTAAGAAGAAGACCTTTACTTGAAACACATAAAATCCCTTTTAAATAATTCTTTTACATGGCATAAAAAAACATTTGCAAAAGAATTTTCATTGTGGTTCCTTATCAAAGTTATCAGTAGGATAACTTTTGTGTGGGTTGTATAATGGGAAGCTGACACACTGGCATGACTTTCTCATTATACTATGGGAAGCCGACACACTCACATGAATTTCTCACTAAATCAATTTTTGGGACAAATCACCCCACAGCCAACCTAATGTTCTATGGCCCAAGAGTGTGTTGCAAGGTGTGACCCTTGGTTTTCCTTGCAGCACTAGCACTTGGGTTTGTAACATGGTCTAATCGCCTCTTGTGGTTCTTAACCAAATTTAGTATCAGGCATTGAAAGGTCGATCTTTTGGTGCAACGACAAGTCCAACAATAGGTATCAAATCTAGTCACAAGTTAAAACCCCACACTTGTGCTAGGGGGGATTTGTTGCAAGGTGTGACCCTTGGTCTTCCTTGTAGCATTAGTACTTGGGTTTGTGACATGGTCTAATTGCCTCCTGTGGTTCTTTACCAAAGCTTGTATCAGGCATTGAAAGTTCAATCTTTTGGTGCAATGGAAAGTCCAACAAAGTGATCACACCTTTGATCCACCTCATTTTTATTTACTTTAGTTCTTGTCATTGCATGATTTTGTATCTTTTTTTGCTATAAATCATTCACCCTTGTGTGTGTCCTTTTACACTCATCTTGGTTTGGCTTAGGATCTTGGATCCTAGGGCCTTGATCTTTTTTATCCTTTGTTATCCACATTGGTACAATTGGACCCCTCTTGAATGTCTACTTTAGTGTGAGTTTCAAGCAAGATCATCCTCTCACTAAAGTGAGGGCTAATTATGGACATAGAAAAGTACTCCCTTCTTTCTTGCTTGATTTGGGAATAATGAATGAAAAATTTGACTTAGTGAGGCCTTGATTTAGTGTTGTGAGTTGTTTTACACATCCACATTAGGTCTTGGACCATTGAAAATTGAATAAAATGCATGTCTTGTAAAGGTGTTATAAAGAATTATAAATGGCTTTCACACTTTTCTTGACTTTTACTAGGAATTTAAGTGTAATATTATTTTTAATTCAAAAGTGTGCTTCTCCCTCTTCTTCTATAATTAAATAATTATTTTAATTTTTTAATTATTCATTAACCTTTTCTCTCTATAATTAAATAAATGTTATATTTATTCAATTATTTATCCTTCCTTTATCTCCCTAATTAAATAATTATTTTCAATTATTTAATTATCTCACTATCCATTCTCACTTTTCTTTTGAAATAAATAAAATTGTATTTTATTTATTTCTCCTATGTTGGCCACCTAAATTAAATAAATTTTATTATTTAATTTCTCCTATCACCTCTTTTTCTCTTCCAATCTTATCTTCCACCACAAGTCTTTATCTATCCATGTCTTTCTTCTCTTAATTAACCTCCACCCTTGATTAAATTATTTTCTAATTTAATCTTGGACCTTGATCATGATCCTTATTCTTAACTCTCCTCCATAAAAGGAGACCTTTAAAGCATAATTCATTATTAATTCATTCTTTTTTAATTCATTATTCATCTCAAGTCAAGCAAGCTATGGTTTAGGATTTTGAGTCTTCACAAGGAAGCATCTTCAAGAACATCATCAAGGAATTCAAAAAGAAAGATTCTTCATTCATTGTTGCAACAATTCAAGATCCTTCATCATGGGAAGTTTCTTATTTATTTGTTTCATATTTCATGCTTTATTATCTTATTTCTTCATTTTTTTTAATTATGTAAATGGGGTTTGACCAATACAAACCCCCAATACCTAACAATCAATATTTTCTCTCTTCCTCTATGTGATTGCAGATTTAGGTGCTTAGATGGCTTGGATATGATTGAATATTAGGTTGAAAACTTGTTGATGTCATCTCAACTTTTACAAGGCCAAAATCAACACAAAAAGTCACCAATAGTGCTAAAAATTAGGGTTTCAATTATGGATACCTGGAGGTGCAAGTTGAGCAAATCAGGAGCTCTAGATTCCATTTTTGAGTTTCTAGAAAAGACAAAGTGGACTAATTTACCTAGAGTGGTGAATGAGTCCAAATATATCTATTTTCCAAATATTTTTGTAGATTTGGATACCCATTTGGCTAAAATGGGCTTGGGTGGAAATTTCCAAAACTAGGACTAATTCGCCGAGAATGGAAAATGAGTCCCACCAGGCCTAAAAATTAGCATTTTTAGAATTTTAGGGTTAATTCCAGTCCTCAACAAGTTTACAAGTGCAGGCATTCAATTTTACAGCTTTATGTTTTATTTTACTTGATTTCTACTCATCTTTCTAAGTCTTTTGCATACAACACTATCTTTTCAAATACTTTGCATTTCTTAGATTTCATTCAATTAGTGATCTATTTTATCAATCTTTTCCATTTATATCATTTCATCTAGGCATATTGCATCCATTTTACATCAATCTTTGAATGTTAACATTTCATTTTGGCCCATCTTTCCCCTTTTAGGTGAAAAATTCTAGAAGTGCAAGAAATCCATTGAGAGCCAAAATCTTTGTTTACACATGTTATTTTCATCTCTTTCTTTTTAAGCATTTTCTTACTAGTTGCACCATAAAAAAAAGGACCTCTGTTTTGACATGGGAATAATTCATGATAAATTGGACTTAATGAGGCCTTCATTCAAGTGTGGTGAGGCATTTTATGCATCCACATTAGTCTTGGACCCTTACAAATTGAATATCAAGCTTTTATTGATGTCTTGTAAAGATGTTGTAAAGTGTTGTAAAGAACTTTCATTCTTTTCTAGACTTAATAAACTCATCTCTCCCTAATTCAACATTATAAAATGTGTCTAATAACATTATCACATCAATTTAGAAGGCTTGTAACTTAAACATAATGATAAACTAGTGTTGTAGTGTGTCCCACACATTCACATTGGTTCTTGTGCCTTCCTAGGCTATTTGGACCTCATTTAGTGTTGTAAAGTGTATTCAAATCACACTTTCACATTGAATTTTGTGTCCCAAGCCCTAATTGGCCTTTACATCATCACTAATAGGCCCCCTATTAACCCATATTGTGCATCTTGAGGCTTAAATTGATCAAATTCCTGACAAAGTTGCAATTTAAATCTTATTTCCTTATCTCCTAGCATCTTAGCTATCAAAATGGTCTATGTGGTACACATTTTTTCCTCCATGGTGAACGAGTCCCATTTGGCCCATTTTTGACCTTTAAGTAGGAAAAAACTTAAATTTAAGTTTAATTTTACTTCATTTCGGCCTGTGATGAGGTATTAATGGGTAAAATAGGTGAATTTATTATAAATAAAACCTTCTAATCCCTAATTTACATCTCTCTCAACTTATTTTTTACAACTCATTAATCATTTATCTTCTCAAGCAAGCTAGGGTTTTAACATTATAAGACATTCAAGGCATTATTTTTCATGTTTTGCTACAAAATTTCAAGATAAAACATCATGGAAAGGTAATAAATTACATTATTTCATGTTTCATTCCATTCTTTCATCATTTTGGTTTAATTACCTAAAAGGGGTTTTACCAAGGCAAACCCCCATGCCTTAACATTCACCATTTCTCTCTCTTGTCTTGTGTGTATGCAAATTTAGGTATCTTGGAAGCTTTGAAATAATTGAAGATAAAGTTTCCAAGTTTCTCAAGTCTTTTCTTCATTCAACAAGTCAAAATATCAATAAAAACCCATTTTCAAGTTGAAAAATCAAAGTTTCAGAAGTAGGCACTTGTAGAGAATCAAAGTGTAGATCAGAAGCTCCAGATTCCACTTTTGAATATTTATAAATTCAAAAGTGGACTCATTTTCCATGAGTGGTGAATGAGTCCCACTTCCAGGTCAATTTTGAGTTTTCTACATTTTTAGATACACTTTTGTTAGAAACAAGTTTCGACAAAGTTTTGCAAAACTTGAACTGACTCACCCAGAATGGTGAATGAGTCCTACCAGGCCTGAAAAAAAAATCAACAACATTTCAAATATCATTTCCAGTCTCCATCCATATTCTAGGTACACACTTTCAATTTTGTCAAGTTCTATTACAGTTTGCATTCATTTCTAGGTGTTTTCTACATATCACAATGTGTTTTCAAACATCACTTGTTTCTTAGGTTTTACATTCATAATCAATAAATTTCTTAGCTTAGTTGCATTTAGATAATCTCATTTACCCTTAGTAACATAATACACATCTTAATTTGAGTGAACCACCTAGAATTTTGAGTGGGGTTTATCTCTGTCCTTTTAAGTGAAACATTCTTAAGAGTGCAAGAGTATCCTATAAGCCCTACCCAAAAGTCTATAGTTCATTTTGGTGAACCTTCTTTTTTGAATACTTTCTTGTCTGATTTTGGAGTCCATCATAAATCTAGTCTTGCATTGACTTTGCCTGAGGGTTTGCATTAGTTAATTTGCATGCTATGTTTCAAATTTTGCATTCATAAAAAGTGCATTTAGGCTACCTTTTTGGTATCTAATTTCATGTAAATTTTTAGAAATTCTAGATTTTTCATTTGGTTATGCATCATAGCACTCAAAAAACATCAAAATCCATCAAAAATTTCATAAAATTATAAAAAAGGTTCATACAAGAACTCATTCGCCACCCTGGGCGAATCAATCCCTTTTCACCCCTAAAACTACCTTTTACAAAGTTGAAAACCCTATTTTCAAGCTTTTGTTTGGTGCCATTTCCTAGCTATATTAGTTGGTTACATTTTTGCAACATGCATTTCATCAAATCTAGCCTAAATTAGCTTATATCATGCATGGTTTCAATTTCAAGTTTGTATTCTCATATTGTTACATATCATAATCAATAAATTATCATCTGAAAAATTGCATTTCATTTCAGTCTTTTACATTACATTTTGAGTTAGCATAGATTGCTCTTTCAAAATTTTAGTTTCAATATTCTCCAATTTTTCAAATAAAAAGTTAGTCAATAAGCATGATCATCATTCATTCAATGCATGTCCTAGTCATGAGAGTCTCTTAACACAAGAGAATGAAAATGACAATGTTAACATTAAACTCACACCCTCTCCTATCTCCCCTATTTGTGTGGATAATGTGATAGAAAATCATACAAACATAGATACTCATGATGATCATGATTGTACTTCCCCCAATACCTCTCCTTTTAGTGATGACAATATCCTGGAGAAAGAAGATACAATCATTAAAAATCATGAGGATCTTGTTTTTCCTTCTCCTCATGCCCTTTGGGAAGATATTTTAACACAAGAGAATGAAATCATAGACACATTCTTAAACATCAACTTACCTAATTTCCATTGTGAGGATAATTTTGAGGTATATAAGGTTATAAATGATGAGGATGTGTTGGTCTACCACAACCCTCTTTATGATCATACCCCTATCTATCCTATTTTGGAATACATTCAAGAACAAAAGGCATGATGTTTTAAATTATCATGATAATCATACTTGTTCTTCTCCTAGTATATCCCCTAGTTGTAATGAAGATACTTTGATGTTAGAAAATACAACCAATGAGAGTCATGAGAATCTTAGTTATCCCCTTTCACCTAAGAAAATCCTTCTTGAGAAAGCTAATTCACTCATTGATCATCCTCATACTTGTGATGAAGTCCTTTTAGAAGAATCAACCTTAGAATGTCAAGAAAATTAGGTTTGTAGTTCTCCTCAAAACCATCCTCCTAGGAAGGATATCATGATGCAAGAAAAGAACCACAATAATGATATAGACTCTCACTTGCTAAGGGATGTTAACATTATTCAACCTCAACTCATCCTTTAACCCCCTTCACATAAACCTCCACCTCAAAACAAACCCAAATTGTCCTTTACCCCCTAAGAATAATGTATTGTAGTAGTTGAGTTATAATATCATTGCTCATACATATAACATTCAAAATAGTCCACAACCAACCCCAACACCCTTACCTTTTCCTAATCTTATCCTCTCTAGACCTTTCTTACTAGGTCTTCCTACTGGAAAGGATTACAATCTTGCTGAACAACTAAAGAGTACTCCTGCTAAAATCTCATTATGGGACCTTATTCAAGCCTCCCCTCACTATCAAAACATAATCCAATCATCCTTGCAACAAGTTATTGTCCCTTCTAATATGCATCCCACTAAAATAGCAAAAAACAAAATGAAGCTTTCATGATCATTGCTCAATACAATCAAATAGGGATAAAGAAAACCCTTATTGATAATAGTTTTTCCCTTAATGTGTGTTGTGTGAATATCCTTCATAGATTGCATGTTGATAAGTCACAAATAATACCTGATTTTTTAAATGTTCGAGGATTTGATAATACAACAAAGCAATCACTTGATGTAATTACTTTTCCTATTACACTTGTGGTAGCTACTTTGCAAACCTATTCATGTCACGCTTTATGATCTTTTGTATAGTATTATTTTAGGTAGACCATGGATTCATGAGATGAATGTAGTTCCTTCAACCCTTAATCGTATAATGAAATATGTATATAACAATAATATTTATTAAGTTGAAATATACCACGAGCCTAAAAGTTGCTTGTAGCTTGAAAAAGGAGCTAAAAGTCCTCTTAAAACATTAATTCCAACATCCAACATAGATCATCTTGAAATTTAACACAATTATGATTAATCACTATCTAAATTATTTGGTGATGATTGGGGATCCTTAGAATTCACACCATCATTTATGAGCGAATACATAATTACACAAAAGAAATATGAGAAACAAGGACAACCAGCCATCATGACAACTCAAAATTTGGCACAATATTCTCAACCATCTATGTAAGAAAATACAACATACACAACAACCTTTGATGAACACAATAATGAACCATCACCTAATCCAAAAGAAATGAAGATGCTTTATGGAAAATGTTATGACCTCATGAAACAACTTGGGTATAGTGGAAAAGGATGTGGTGCTTGGAAACAATATATCAACAACCCTATCAATCCTATCAAACAACAAAAAACCCATGGTCTTGGCTATTATCATGTGATAGAGATCTCCAAACACTCATTCAACATCAACAACCCCACACAACATACTCAGGCTAAATCAACCATCACCGTCATCCATCCTAAACTTCCCAACACTAGTGGTCCTAAACCTCATCCTTTACCAAACATAAAATAGAAAAATACACCTTCACTTAATGTCAATGTCATCTCGCAAAATGTTCATGATTTGAATTCATTATATTTTATACCCTCCTATAATGGAGAGAATAAAATCTTGCAATCTAAAGAGTCTGGTGAAGATATGACAACCATTACTAAGAAAGATGCATCTTTGTCACATAACACAAGACCACCTTCTACCATAGATCAAGAGGGGGTATCTTGTTGAGGCTCCTCCAAGATCACTTGATCACCCTCCCTCCAAGAACTCATAATAAATGTTATTACAAGACTCCATTCTATGCGTATCATAGAGTTCATGGTCAATCCACTAATCAATGTAAGGCTTTGAGTCACAAAATCCAACATCTTAAGGAGTTTGGTTTGCTTCCCCATGTGGGGGAACCTAGATTCTCTAATTGATAACAATTTTCACTCTCACCTACAATCATTTAAGCTCACCTTTGTCTTGCACTAAGTGGGAGCAAGGTGTTTGATAGCCTTCTCCTCGTATGTCACTTGTGGTTGCCTCCTTTGGCTAGTCATTAACCTTTCATGAATACATAAGAGTAAGGTTGGGATGTGGACGACATGCCTTAAGTTGGCTCACATATAACATATTACCCTTTATTCATGGTGTAGCTTATCAAAAACATATGACTTGGCATAGGGCTTTCTTAGTAAGCTCTCATTTATCCTTCTTCTACTTTAAAGAAATTTCTCATAGTATTAGTGTTTGCAACTAATTTAAAGTGGGGGAATACATCACCACTCACATTTCATTGTGTTATTTTCTTTTTCTTGCGATTTCCTCTCTTGGAAGCATTAGGTACAATGTTGCCCAGGATGAGACCTTGCACTTGTCCCCTCTTGGAAACAAGATGAGAAGATTTCCACATATCCTCTCTTGGGAACATTAGACATGATGTTTCCTAAGATGACACATTGCACGAACAAAACAAAATCCCTTTGAAACAATCCTTACTCTATTCTTCATTAGCAATGTCTATGAGTGTCAAGCATAGGAAGTTTTTCTTACCTTGTAGAGCTCGAAAACCATTTTCCTTTGTGGTGCCTTATTAAAGTTATCAAGAGGTATAAATTTGATATGGTTGAGTGGGAAGCCCATTTTGAGGCATGACTTTCCCCATAGCCACCTATGTGTTTTAGTGCATACCAACTAGCATATGTTTCTCCCATTTGAGATTTCTCACCCCGTGGACAATCATAAGTTACGTGGCCCCAGAGTGAGTATGTTGTGGAATTCTCACCCGACGGACAACCAAGAGTTTTTTCACTCGAGAGTGAGTATGTATTTTGTTTCTAAAACAAACAAGCCTAAATCTAATCCACTACTAGTTGGATAAACATTTGAAGCTTGATCCACCTTTTCATTTTCACCTTTCTCTTCTTGCCATTGCATGATTGCATATCTTGTTGCCTTGACTTAGGATCTTGGATCCTAGGGGCTTGCACAACCTCATTTAATCTTTGTCATTCTTTGTCATCTACATCTGTACACTTGGATCTCTCTTGAATTTCTACTTTAGTGTGAGTTTGAAGCAAGTTCATCCTCTCACTAAAGTGGGGGCTAAATGCATCATAGAAAAAAAGGACCTCTTACTTGACATGGGAATAATTCATGATAAATTTGACTAAATGAGGCCTTGATTCAAGTGTTGTGAGGAATTTTATGCATCCACACTAGTCTTGGACCCTTGCAAATTGAATAACATCATTTTATTGATATCTTGTAAAGGTGTTGTAATGTGTTGTAAAGAAATTTCACTCTTTTCTAGACTTAATAAACTCATTTCTCCCTAATTCAACATTATAAAATGTGTTTAATAACATTCTCAAATCAATTTAGAAGGCTTGTAACTTAAACTTAATGATAAACTAGTGTTATAATGTGTCCCACACATTCACATTGGTTCTTGTGCCTTCCTAGGCTATGTGGACCTCATTTAGTGTTGTAAAGTGTATTCAAATCACACTTTCACAATGAATTTAGTGTCACAATCCCTAATTGACCTTTACATCATCACTAATAGGCCCCTATTAACCCATATTGTGCGTTCTAAGGCTTAAATTGATCAAATACCTGACAAAGTTGCAATTTAAACCTTATTTCCTTATCTCTTGGCATCTTAGCTGTCAAAATGGTCCCTGTGGGACCCATTCACCATCCATGGCAAATGAGTCCCATTTGGCCCATTTTTGACCTTTGAGTGGGAAAGAGGTAAAATTTAAGTTTAATTTTATATCATGTCATCCTATGATGAGGTATTAACAAGTAAACTAGGTGAATTTCCTATAAATACAACCTTCTAAGCCCTAATTTACATATCTCTCAACTCATTTTTTACAACTCATTCATCATTTATCTTCTCAAGCAAACTATAGTTCTAACATTATAAGCCATTCAAGATCAATTTTCAGACATTCAAGGGCATATTTTTCATGTTTTTCTACATATTTTCAAGATCAAACATCATGATAAGGTAATCAATTACATTATTTCATGTTTCATTCCATGCTTCCATCATTTTGGTTTAATTACCTAAAAGGGGTTTGACCAAGGAAAACCCCCATGACTTAACATTCAACATTTCTCTCTCTTTTCTTGTGTGTATGTAGATTTAGGTATCTTGGATGCTTTGAAATGATTGAGGATAAAATTTTCAAGTTGGTCATGTCTTTTCTTCATTCAACAAGTCAAAATATCAACAAAAACTCATTTTTTCAGGTTCAAAAATCAGAGTTGCGGAAGCAGACAACTGTAGAGAATCAAAGTGCACATCAGAAGCTCTAGATTCCACTTTTGAATATTTAGAAATTAAAAATTGGACTCATTCACCATGAGTGGTGAATGAGTCCCACTTCTAGGTTAATATTCAATTTTCTGCATTTTTAGATACCCTTTTGTGAGAAATAGGTTCTGACATAATTTTACAGAACTGGGACTGAGTCACCTAGAATGGTGACGTAGTCCCACTAGGCCTAAAAATAAAGATCAAATTTCATTTCTAGTCTCCATCCATATTCTAGGTGCACACTTTTAGTTTTTTCCAGTTCTATTACAATTTGCATTAATCTCTAGGTGTTTTCTACATATCACAATGTGTTTTCAAACATCACTTGTTTATTAGGTTTTGTATTCATAATCAATAAATTTATTAGCTTAGTTTCATTTAGGTCATCTCATTTAGCCTTGGTAACATAATACACATCTTAATTTAAGTGAACCACCTAGACTTTTGAGTCGGGTTTATCTCTCTTAGTTTAGGTGAAGCAATCCTAAGAGTGCAAGAGTAGTCTATAAGCCCTACCCAAACTTTTTTGGTTCACTAGTGAACCCCCTTTGTTTAATAACACCCAAGGAGACCTTGTAGCCATCTCTTCCCATAATTATATCATTAGGTTGAAATCACTAGGGTTTCCTTGAATGTAGTAAGAGTGAAATAGGTCATAACCCCCTAGTACCATCTCCTAAAAGGTGGACCCCTATTTCACTTAATTCATCTTAGTTGGGTATAAAATTTTATAGAATATTTTGATTCCTTTAACAAGAATATTGTTTCAATAAAAAGAATTTTTTTAGTGTATTCCTTTTCTATTGTAGCTAACACGTTGGAACATGTCACACATCCCAAATTAAAGGAAATATCTATATAAGTTGTCTCTATTCCTTTAGTTCTTGTTAAAAAGATAAAATTTAAAGTTCTTGAAGATGATAATAATATCATATTTTTTATAAGTGACTTTGATATTTTTAAATCATAAATGATTGAAAAATATTATCAAGATGATTTATAATTAGATGATAAATGAGTTATTAATCTCAAAACCAATATTATACAAAACTAATTGGTAACAATAGAGAAGTTATTTTATATTTTTCCCCATAAGTTTAAAGTATATTTGAAAGAAATAAAGAAACCATTGGTTTATGCTCATACATTGGAGGGTAATGAATAACTTATGGAGATTGTGACTGTGGAAATCTTATAGAAAAGTGGAGACGAAATACATGCTTAATTCCCTTGCTAATTTGTAGATCCTTATCTATTAGGGATATGATGACCTAAAATATTTTGATAGATCCATAATAACCCAAACAGCCATATTTTGAATAACCAACTAAGGATAACTAGCATGAAGATTTTGTTCCTTATTTGCTACCTAAATAGTACCTCAATAAGATGAATTCAACACAAATGGAAGCCTTGAATATCAACTATATCAATTTCATTATTAGGATACAATTTATATAGGATAAACCTTTATTTAATTTACCTAAGGTGTTTGAATAAGCAATAAATTGCATAAGTTTGGAAGGAGTTTCATGATAAATTTGGAACTAGGCATGCTTGAAGTAACATAATTGGTTATCATATTTTATGAGTAGGGTACTATTGTCCTTTCCTTTTAAAGATCTACATGTGGATATATCTAATATTCATACCTATATAATATGTATCTTATCCATATCATTGTAATTAGTTAGTATAAGTCATCAAATTTGTAAAAATGGTCTAGAGTTTGTAGGATTCATCAACACAATTTTGGCACAATTTCACTATCATAGCTATTAGTTATACACCTATTTGATTTAAATATAAAAACTAAAATGCTACTCTAATAAAATAATGAACAATTTTTTTATGGTATTTATGAACACCAAGTATAAAATTCCATATTTTTTGTCTTGTGATTATTGACCTACCTTTTCTTCTTTGAATTTTGTTAAGTGATAAGTTTCTAATAGGGTAACTTTGAAATCTTCCTCAAATTATTACCTATTGGAAAATCATTTTCCTAAATCCACTCATATTTTTTGGATGACATAATAGATTTTGATATAAACACACAAGAGATTGACATAATATGCTTATATTTACACTATAGTTAAAATAACTAGATTAGAAATAACCTTATGAATATCTCTATATCACCTTGTGGATGGTCATGAACTAATATTTCTAGTGAACCTTAAAACTCCCATCTTATAATTCATGTGTGAATATCTTAAGACAAGAAAATAAGTAGAGACACGACCATTGAATATTTTAAGATTAGAATGGAAAATGGGATGCTACTTTGAAATACATTAGCATCTTAAATCTTGTGCTTTGGTGGGAAAAACTACAAATTTTATTGGCACTTGTCTCTTAAGGAGACCTATTCTAGAAAATTTAAGTTCAATTTTGAGTGTGTTAGAACTTAGACCTAAACAAAACTTAAGTCATTGATCTACATTGATTGGACGAGCAAGATTTATCATTTAGCATATAATATTTTCATCAGCCAATGCATTATTTTTAAATAAGAATCACATGGAAAAAATTTCCAGAAAAAACCAAAATGTGAACAAATTTTAAAATGTTAACCATCAACCTTTTTTCTTCCAAAATTACAATTTATTTGCCATAAAAATTATTTTGTTAGGTGAAGATTCACTAAAAATTTATATCCCTTTTAGGGCATTTTTCTTAAATTTATTTTTGTTATTGACTTTCAAAAATGAACATAATTAAACTCATTATAGAAGGCAATATCTAGTTTTTTAATATGTAAATTTTTTTTTTTTTAACATATTTTAATATATTTATATTATTATATAAACAAAAATCCTTATAAACTTGAAATAAAATATACTAATATTTTTTTAATAACTTTTTTATTTTGAATTTTGTTTGAAAAAAATTGTGTTACTAATACAAACATTATTTTGTAAAATGAAAAAAAATCATATCATAGTTTTTCAATTAAATTATGTGGTCCATACATGAGGGTTTTCTAAATTACCTTAACCCTAATAAAAATTAACTAAAAGAATATCCACTAAAAATTTAGAAAATATGATATCATATTTAAACCTTAGCATAATATCCATAGTTCCACAAAAGTATTTCTGAAAAATTCTTTCACTTACTAATTATTTTGTGCATCACATATGTGCATGTTTTGGTCTTCAACATATTATTTTTACAAGGTCACTTTTGTACACCTTATATAAGACCAAATTTTTATCATTTGAATATTAAAATAAATGAAATATTTGAAAATAAGAAACAATACACTAGATTTTAAATTTTATACCATGTTAATAGTCTATATACAACTTAAAAAATTTCCTCAATTATGAAAAAATCTTATTTTTTTGAAAAAAATTACCACTTTTTACATATAAAGTGGACACACTCTATTTTAATAACCCACATAATATTTCACACAATGGCATCAATAGGAAACCTCATAAGATCAATGGCATAGTAGAATGAAAAATACCTAGGACTAGGTTATGAACCTTCATGAATTATTAGGGATTACCAACTATTAGATTAGTAGAGAGTATGTGATCATAGTAGCACAACGTAAATATTTATTAAAGGAATCCTTTTAGTGGAATAAGGTACCAACCAAGGAATATGAGAAGATAAAGGAAATCATATACATCACTCAAATTCTACATATGGCTGATTTCTCTAAAACCTTCATTGCATAATTTTAATAATTTAGGATATGGCATAGGATTGGTACACATGAATAAGGTAGGAACATTTACAATTCCAAGATTAAAAATCAAAGGTAAGAATTTATTGAAACTGAATCCTATTAATAAAAAGAAGATAATCGCTATTCTTCATGTAATCAAACAAAATGGACCATTTATAATCGGAAGCCATTTTGATGTAAAGATAAATCATGATAGTCTTGAATATTTAATAAAATATGAGTTGTCATCTCAAGAACAAAAGAAATGGGTCATGAAGATACTATGATATGAATTCAATATATTATACAAGAAGGGGATACTATTCTGATTGATGCTTTATTTAGGAGGGATGCATCTACAAAATTGTTGTTATGTATAATTTTCATATTGCAAAGTAGATTGAGTGGATGAGACATGAGTGGAATGGGAGGACATACATATAATCTCATTCAAAAAATTAAATGAGATTCAAGTGTGTCTTAATATTTGTGTCAAAAGGATTTTCTTATTGGAGTGAATAATTTATCTATTCACTATACTTTAAAAGTGTACTTAGGTTGATGAAGTTAGACAACATCTTCTTTAATTGAATGTGCAACCTTTTAGACCTCTAGAGGTTACCGAGTTATTTGGTAAACCTCATGTGCTACCTTTTTGAGGTTGGAAGACTTTCTATCTCACCTCAAAGATCGCTCAACACTTGGTCAAATAGGTTGTTGGTTTGCACATTCCAAGCGATCCTAAGATTGACACCTCAAGAACACTTATCTTCTCATTTGTGCCACATCATGGGGTACTTATCAATCCACATCATAGGTGTATTGCCTCTTCCTTACTTATTTTTGCAAGATCATTGTATATTCAAATTAAATCTAATGTGAATTAGGCTGATCATTGTGTGCAGGTGGCTTTTGGTAGAAGCACAAGGCTTTTGCTGTCATGATCTTGGATGAAAATCCTAACATAGTATCAAAGCAGTGTAGCAAAAACCCTTCCCAAAAGCTTGCATCAAGTCTAGTTTAGAGTTCCATTCAATTTTTTTTGCATGTAAAAATTATCTCCGTTTGTGTGTAATCTGTATTTTACTAAATAAGAAAAAAACAAAATTAGCAAAGGGCCAATCTGCTCTCTGCGAATCCGCCATTTTGGTAGAAAATTTGTAATCTCCAAACTGTCGGCTGGCGTTTTAAACCTCTGCATGAGCACGATCTGCATGTGGCATAATCTCTGGTTTGGCGTAACTGCTAAGAAAATCGTGATATCTCTCCTTATAGAGGTTGTGATGTCTCTGCTCATCTAGGGGCGGTTTTGCAAGAGTTTGTGTGCAGGTTCCTGAGACTTTGTGGTAGGCATTTGGGGCGTTTGAGTTTGCAGTCTATGTCATTAGAAATCGGCTGGGTTTGAAAGAGTTTCTTGTGCAAGCTTGTATATTATGGTCTCTGAAGAAGAAATACTCATCAACTGAGACTCCCACATAGTTTCTACAAAAAATTAAGAGGCTTCTAAAGTCTCACGCGACCTGTTCTTTGTTGTGGAACCTGCGATTGTAGAGCCCTCACGTGGGCCTCATGCACTACTAATCTAGTGTGCAGATTGCGTGGAAAGAATTCGTTGATTGGGAGGAAATGGCACCACACCACTTTTGCACCTACAACGACTTCACTTATGAATTCTAATCCTTCGTGATCATAGAGATATGGCGGCTGGGATAATCGCCTTCAACGACTTCACTTATGAATTCTAATCCTTCGTGATCATAGAGATATGGCGGCTGGGATAATCGCCTTCAAATAATCCTATTATATGGTGCGTAGATGTTGTATATGTACGCCTGAAATTTGCAAATCCTAATGCCCCTGTGGAGTACTGAGGGGCAGCGTGGTGCTAAGCTAGCTAGCATGGCTTGATGAACACTTCTGGAACCAGGTTGAATATCTAAGGTAGTATATAACTTGTCTTAGTGGTGGAAATTTCCCATGACAACCTCCATATCAGCATTTGCAACTTGGTGTTCAAAATATTTGCTACATTATTATGTTTTTTGCGCTTGTTCAACTTGCTCAAGTGGAATTCCATTGGAAGGATGCATTTACCTGCAACACGGCTCCTCCAACAGTCTTCTCCACAGCACACCACCATTGGCGGCTTTCCTGCCACATTTCTCTCCACTGCTCAAATACTCCTCTCCCCACAGTGATGTGGGCAGAGGCAAAACAGAGTATAGAAGACAATGTGCTACGGCACAATAAACTTGATTTTTATTGCTCCCTTGAATCAAAACGATTACAATTAGCCTCTATTTATAGAGGTCTTTAGAACAATACAGAAGTCTCCAGAAATTTGCTCACATTTCTTTCTTGCCTCTTATCGCAGACATTCTAGATGAGGTGTTTTAATGCAGACAGAAAAACATGATCATTGACTGTCAATATTTCTGGATGGAGGATTTATTGTGGACGGTGGTATAGTTGGGAAATTTAATGCTGACGGTTGAAGGAGATGAAGGCAGTGGAAATTACTAGATAGTTCCAACACTCCCCCCTAATTTCTACTATCAACTAATTACATCAATATTTACAATGCCCAATATTTCTCTCAAATATTTAAATTGTTCTTGTGCTAACGCCTTTGTGAATATGTCTGCAAGTTGCTCCTTTGATCTGCAATGTTGTAGAATGAGTTCTCCATTGTTGACCAATTCTCGAATGAAGTGATATCTAGTGTCAATGTGTTTTGTCCTCTTGTGAAAAATATGATTCTTTGATAGTGCAATGGTGGACTTGTTATCACAATAGATTGTAGTAGGCTCCTCTTGCTCATGCATTAGATCCTTCAAGATTCTTCGCATCCAAACTGCTTGACATGTTGTTGATGTACCTGCTACATACTCTGCTTCTGCTGATGAGATTGTCACTATTGGTTGTTTCTTTGACGCCCATGCCACAACTCCTATTCCAAGATGAAATGCATATCCAGATGTACTCTTTTTGTCATCAATACTTCCTACAAAATCACTATCTGTGTATCCAACCAACTGAAAATTATCTGAAGTAGAATACAATATACCATGATTCATAGCCTGCAATGTACCTTAATAACCTTTTTCCTGCTTGCCAATGTGAATTTTTTTGTGCATCCATGAATCTAGAAATCAAACTAACTCCATACATTATATCTGGCCTAGTTGTTGTGAGATACATCAAGCTACCAACCAATTTTCTAAATATAGTTGAATTATAATCCATTTCATTATCTTCTCTACTTAGTTTTATTCCTATTGCCACAGGAGTGGAAACTGGACTGCAGTTTATCAATCTAAACCTCCTCAAAACATCTTTTGCATATTTACTTTGACAAATGAAAATGCCCTTATCATTCTGAGTGACTTCAATGCCAAGAAAATATTTCATTAAACCCAAATTTGTCATCTCAAATTCCTTTTTCATTGCTGATTTAAACATGTCGATAGAAAGATTACCTGTAAAGATCAAATCATCAACATATAAGCAAACAATCAAAATCTGACCATGCTCGTTGACTTTGGTGTATAGTGTAGGTTCACTAGTGCTTTTGCTAAATTCATTCTTTATCATGTATGAATCTATCCTACTATACCACACTCTTGGTGCTTGCTTTAATCCATAAAGTGCCTTCTTCAACCTGTAAACTTTGTTTTCATAACCTTTTATTTCAAATCTTGGTGGTTGTTGCACATAAACCTCTTCTTCTAAATATCCATTCAAGAAAGCTGATTTGACATCCATTTGATAAGCCTTCCAATTGTTTTGGGCTGCAATGGCTAGTACCATTCTAATAGTATCAAGTCTTGCTATGGGTGCAAATGTTTCATTATAATCAACTCCATATTCTTGTGCAAATCCCTTGGCTACTAATCTTGCCTTATATTTGTCAACTTCTCCATTTGCCTTATACTTAGTTTTATAAACCCATTTCACTCCTATGCATTCTTTATCCTTAGGTAAATCAACTAGATCCCATGTATCATTTTTCTCAATAGATTCCATTTCATCATTCATTGCATTAATCCAATGTTCTTCCTTAATTGCATCTTCAAAATATATAGGATCTTGAGCAAATAAAGAAAAATTAGATTGCAAATATATCCTATCTCCTTGATCATATATATCTTGCAAGCTCCTAGTCTTTTCGCCTCTTAGTCTTGGTCTTAATGATGCAAGTGTAGGATTTGAGTCATTACTTACTTGTGGACTTGATGATTCTCCTTGCTCAACTTGCCTTTGTAAGTTTTCTCCTTGTGGAATTCTTGACTGTGTTCCTTCTTGCTCATTTGATTGTTTTCCTTGTTCCCCTTGACCTTTTTCTTCTTGTTCTTCATATGGTATTATTCTTGTACCTACAATTGTCTTATCTATATTTCCATCCCAAGATTCCTCTTCTTTGAATACAACATCTCTACTTACAATGACTTTCTTAGTTATAGGATTAAACAACTTATATGCCTTAGATTGCTCATCATAACCAATAAAAATGCATTTTTCACTTTTATCATCCAATTTACTTCTTGTTTCTTTAGGCACATGTGCATATGCAATACAACCAAATACTCTAAAATGAGAAACACTATGATGCTTACCACTCCATGCTTGTTGTGGAATCATGTCCCTCACAATCTTTGTTGGACTCCTATTCAAGATATAAACTGCAAAAGCAACTGCCTCAGCCCAATACTCATTAGGTAGATTCTTACCTTTCAACATGCTCCTTGCCATCTCCATTATTGTTCGATTCTTCCTTTCTGCAACACCATTCTGCTGAGGTGTGTAACTTGTAGTGAATTGCTTCTTTATTCCATGATACCTAGAATAATCCAAAAACTCATTTGACTTGTATTATCCTCCTCTATCTGATCTCAATACCTTGATGGATAGGCCACTCTGTTTCTCAACCAATGCCTTGAATTCCTTGAACTTGCCAAATGTTTCAGATTTGTATTTAAGAAAATAAACCCATGTTTTTCTACTAAAGTCATCAATGAATGTTAGAAAATAAATACTCCCCCCTAATGATGGGGTTTGCATTGGACCACATAAATCTGTATGCACAATTTCTAAAGGTGCCCAAGCTCTATATGGCATTTCTTTTGGAAAACTCTTTCTATGTTGCTTAGCCAAAATACAACTTTCACATGTACTTAATGGTGCTTCAATGGAGGGTAAACCACTTACCATATTCTTCCTTTGCAACAAACATAAGCCTTTGAAGTTTAGATGGCCATACCTTAAATGCCATTTCCATGCTTGATCTTGACTTGATGCCTTGAAACTTGCTCCAATCTCCTCCACCATTTCACTTTTCATGCGAAGTGGGAACATTCTATTGTTTGTCATTTCAATCTTGGCAATCACCATGTTACTAGGAAAAATATCAAATATAGTGCACACATTGTTTTCAAAAGAAACTCTATAGCCCTTTTGAGTGAGTTGTCCCACACTTATGAGATTATGCTTCAAACTGGGTACAAAATAAACATCAGGAATAGTTTTCTTACCAAGTTTTGTTATTACATTAATTGCACCTTTTTCCCATGACTTCCACTATGTTATCATTACCCAATTTAATTTCTAATTTAACAGAAGTATCCAAATTCTCAAATAACTCTTTATTTCCAGTCATATGATTACTTCAACCACTATCAAAAAACCAAATGTTACTTGTACTTTCTTTGGCTACATTACAAGTAATAAACAATGTCTCAGAACTACTCTCAGAGAAATTTGCATTTTGTTTTCCCATATCTGCTTGTTTCTTTCGACATTCATTTGCCAAGTGACCATACTTCTTGCAATAATAACATTGAACATTAGACTTATCATACCTTTGTGGTGCCTAATTGTTATTGCATCCTCTTGAGTTGAAACTTTGATTTCTCCTTCCTCCTGGATCTAGACTCCTCCTTTCTTCTCTTTGGTAATTATATCTTCCTCTTCCTCTTCCTCTAAATCCAGGATTTCCTCTTCCTCTGCCTCTGCCAAATGTCATTTGTGTTTTGAATGCATTCTCCAATGAGGTATTGTCATTTCTGTTCAACTTGTCTTCATAATTTTTCAAAGAACCAACCAACTCATCCATAGAATATGTAGTCAAATCCTTAGATTCCTCAATTACCACAACAATTGCATCAAATTTTCTAGGAAAACTTCTTAAAACCTTTTCTACAACCTTTTGATCTATTAGCTCATCACCATTTTTCCTTATTTGATTAACCAAATTCGTAACACGATATGTGAATTGGTCTATTGATTCAGAATCTTTCATTTGCAAATTTTCAAATTCTCTTCTAAGTGCTTGTAGTTTGGCAATTTTTACCTTAGTAGTACCTTGATATGTCATCTCTAGAATGTCCCATGCTTGCTTGGCTGTAGTGGCTGGTTTAATCCTTCCAACAACTGAATCATCCAATGCCTATCCAATTATCTGCAAAGCCCTTCTATTCTTTTGCCTAATTTCATCAAGCTTTTTCTTTTCATCAACACTTAAAGTAGATTCATCTTGTGGTTCAATATAACCATTTAAAACTATGTCTGATAACTCATATGACTCAAATGTTAATTTCATTCTAAAAGCCCAATTATCATAATTCTTCCCATAAAATATTGGAATCATAGGTTGTTGATACATGCCCGATGCCATTTTTTTAACAAAATACAATCTTTTTCAAAAAAATACTTCAAACCCCAACTAGAGTAATGCATATTTTCTATCACAATCCTTTCTGTCATAATGCGAAAAAAAAACCTTCATAAATTCACAAGCTATTGCTCATATCATTACCTTTGTTCACCTTTTACAATGATTCTACAGTTTCTTCATAAAACAACGATCTCCCTTTGTCTGCTATAAATAGTTATTGGCTTCCTCTTAAGGCTGCAGCCTTTACAAGTCTTCAGACAATGATCCTCTTCTTTTAACTTTTGCACAGCAATCTTTGCACACCACAATACTCCTGGCTCTCCCAACGACCTGCTCTGATACCACTATGATGTGGGCAAAGGCAAAATAGAGTATAGAAGACAATGTGCTACAGTACAATAAACTTTATTTTTATTGCTCCCTTGAATCAAAACGATTACAATTGCCTCTGTTTATAGAGGTCTTTAGAACAATATAGAAGTCTTTAGAAATCTCCAAAAATTTGCTAACATTTCTTTCTTGCCTCTTATCGCAAACATTCTAGATGAGGTGTTTTAATGCAGACAAAAAAACGTGATCATTGACTGTCGATATTTCTGGATGGAGGATTTATTGTGGACGGTGGTATAGTTGGGAAATTTAATGCTGACGGTTGAAGGAGATGAAGGCAGTAGAAATTAGTAGATAGTTCCAACACACAACACCTCAATTCTATATGCCATCTCTGGCATTTTCTACGTCAACACTCCCAACACATTCTCATTTTGAGGTAACATGTGGAGTTGTTCATCTTGGAGCTTGCCGTGAATGTTGGCAGTCGTTGTAGGTGTCATATCCTCCAAAGAATCCTCACTGCCTTGGTGAACATTAGTTATATGTGAGGAATATAAATTTATTGTACACTTTCATTTTCTCTAACCACTCTTGGTTTGCTGATTGTTTATTCTAACTGTTAGAAACATCTTAATTGTTTGAGTACCATCAAATGCTTGTAAGAGGGGTCAAATTTATTTTTTGCAATCAATTTACAAAGAGGGGGTTTGTTTTATTTTGCCAAAATTTGCAAAGAGGGGAGTTATTTATTTTTCCAGGCTTTGGAAAAGGGGAGTTTTTCTTATTTTATAATAATTTGTAAATGGGAAGGATAGTCATTTTTAGAATAATGGGGGTTTAATTTTATGTTTTTTTTCTTTTATAGAGGTTTGCAAGTTCACTTAATCTATGTCTTCTTAATCCATCTCATGACAAAAACTTGTAAGAACTCAAAAGCAAATAAGTTTAAAACTACACTCATATAAAGTGCCACAAAATTAGATGTGTGTTCCACATGGAGGGAATTTGGAAAATGTATAGTTATACTAAATTATAAGTGTAATGGGTGGATATGCAATCACAATATGGATCCTTGTGATTCTCACCTCATGTAGGTGTGCCTTGGACCACACCCTTTCTCAATTTCTTGTACATCTTTGTATTCCTTGCACACTCTCGATTTCAGTTGGTCTACTTTTTCTCTTAGAATTAAGAGGGGACTATGTTGCATTATGCTAATGCTTATTTCAATGAAGCAGTGGAGGAATCTTATTTTTAGGAGGCCTCATGAACCTTCTATCTTGATCTATCATATGGGGGTATGGATTATTTTAGTGGATCACATTGTGAGATTCTAGTACACCTAATCATAGTACTATCTATATTTTTGACTTCACAGAGTTTG
>VDFB02331130.1:0-26349 GCA_007258455.2 Sequoia sempervirens
GGGAAATGTTCAGTTTGATTTATCTTATGCTATAATACCAGTGAATGGCTAGGAGGTCAAATTGTATAGGAAGCCAAGAATGAGCCAGCTTTTTGAATGTGTGCCATAGGATCAAATTAATTGTTTTTATGATATTGATCTAGAAAGTTTTAAAATAGAACCAGCTCAGCCAGAATTAATTAATAGTGATCCAATCGAAAAACATATTGCGCAGAACTGCAATGGCATATGGAAGATGTACTTTGATGGAGCCTATAGTCAAGAAGGTAATGGCACTGGGATTGTTTTTGTTTCCCCTGAAGGTACTACTTTTAAATATTCATTCATGTTGGCATTTGAATGTACGAACAATGTGGCAGAGTATGAAGCCTTATTGATAGGTTTGAACATAGCTGTGAAACACAAGATTAAATTGTTGGCTGTTTTGGGCGATTCTGAATTGGTTGTTTCACAAATTAAATCAAAATATGTAGCAAAACACAAAAGATTAAAACAATATAGGAATTTTGTATGGGATACCATTGAATTATTTGATGCATTCTAAATTGAGTGGATTGACCGATCAAAGAACATAATGGCTGATTTTTTGGAAAATGTGGCGTTGAAGAAGGGTTATATCACATTAGCTGGGGTATCACAAATTGACTTCAAGACAACGCTTGTTGTTCTTGATAATGTTTATAGTTGGAAGGTCTTCAATGATGATACCGATCTTTTGAAATTCCTCAATTGTATAGATCAGTATGAAGCTCAGGGAATTGATTTCAATGCTTTTGTTGAAGAAGTAGATGGGAAACAAACTGTGTTTGGCAAGGAGATCTTACAACTCAAAAAAAAAATTTCCCAAGGGTCTAGTGGCATTGGAAAGGGTGTATGATGGAAATGATAGATCTCTAATGAAGCAAACACCAGTAAGAAAGGAAAATGTTGAAGAGATCAACTTGGGGACTGAAATAGCACCAAGAAAGGTATACATTGGAAAGAAGATCAACCCTGCAATTAGAAGAATGCTGATTGAGTTGCTGAGAAAGTACAAACATGTTTTTTCTTGGTCATATGAAGATCTAAAAGCATACAGGGAAGATTTATTTTAGCATGAAATACCACTGAAGTCAGACGCCAAGCCTTTCAGACAGAAGCAAAGACCTATAAATCCAACATTGGAGCCTAAAATGCAAAAAAAACTGACAAAGCTCAAAGATGGTGGAATTATCAAACCAATTAGACATTCAACGTGGGTTTCTAATCTGGTTCCTGTGAGAAAGAAAAATGGTGACATCAGATTATGTGTGGACTTTAGAAATCTGAACATGGCTTCTCTCAAGGATAATTATCCTCTACCTAACATGGAAGCAATATTACATAAGGTGACAGGCTGTGAGCTACTGTCCATGATGGATGGGTTTTCTGGATACAATCAAGTCAAAGTCAAGGAATTTGAGCAATACAAGACAACATTCACTACTCCTTGGGGAACATATGTATACATAAGAATGCCATTTGGTCTCACCAATGTTGGAGTGACTTTCCAAAGAGCCATGGATGTTGCATTTGTTGATCTGATTAATATTATCATGGTAGTGTATCAAGATGACTTGAATGCTTACTCGAAGAAGGCTGAAGATCATGTGCAACATCTTGAAAAGGTATTAGTTTATATCCAAAGAAGTGTCATTTTGCAGTCACAGAGGGTAAGCTCTTAGGGCATATTGTTTCAAATGAGGGAATTAGAATAGACCCTAATAGAATTGGCGTTATTGTTAGGGTTCCTATTCCCAAAACTATCAAGGCTATACAATCTTTCTTTGGGAAAATTAATTTTGTTAGAAGATTTGTTTCTAATTTTGCTAAGATCATCAAGCCCATGTAAAAAATGTTAAAGAAAGGAAAAAAAATGGATTGGACTACTGAAGCTTTGGATGCTTTTGTGTCTATCAAAAGGGCTATCAAAGAGGCTCTTGTTCTTAAATCTCCAGATTTTACAAAGCCTTTTCAGATTTTTTCATTTGCCTCAATGCATACTATTGTTGTTGTTATGTTACAAAAGAATAATGATGGTTATGAACAACCTGTATCTTTCTTTAGTAAATCATCACAAGGGTCTGCATTAAAATATGACATAATGGAGAAGCAAGCATTTGCATTGGTAAAAGTTGTAAAAGCATTCAGACCATATCTTGTTGGAGAAAAAATAGTTGTTTTTGTCCCTCATGCTGCTGTCAAAGATATTTTAACACAATCTGAAGTTACAAGGAAAAGATGTAGATGGATCAACAAGATTCAAGAATTTGACATGGAGATACAGATTACTATGTTGGTAAGAGGCCAAGGCTTGGCTAAGTTGATGGAAGAAACTAATATTGAGGCAAATCAGATTTGCAATGTTGAAGAAGGGGCTGCAATTGCAAGCATTGAGAACACTCCTTGGTATACTAATGTTATGCATTATCTTAAATACATGAAGTGTCCAAATGGATTGAGTGACAGCCAGAGGAGAACTTTGAAGTTGCAGGCATCAAAGTATGTTTTCATGGATGGAGATCTGTTTTGGAAAAATAGGAATGGCATATTGTTGTTATGTTTGGATGAGTCACAGGCTAAGCATGTTTTGAAGGAAATGCATGAAGGAGTTTGTGGAGGTCATTATTCAACAAAGACAACTGTGCACAAAATTCTTAGGGATGGATATTTTTGGCCAAAGGTTTTTAATGATTCTTTCACACATGTGAGAAGATGTGAGGCTTGCCAAAAGTTTTCTGGAAAATCAAAGTATTAGGGTACTTTGCCAGTTCAACCTTTGCAAGCTGATGCCCCTTTTTAGCAATGGGGAATTGATTTCATTGGAGAGATATAGGAGAGGTCAAGTGGAGGACATAGATGGATACTAGTTGCTACTGATTATTTTACAAAATGGGTGGAGGAAATACCAACCAAGCAGGCAACAAGTAAAGTTGTAACAAATTTCTTGATAGACAACGTTATCACCAAATTTGGTACACCTTTGAGGATAATCACTGATAATGCGATATGCTTCAGGTTAGATGAATTCAAAAGCTTTTGTGATAAGTATGGCATTACTATTTCTTATGCAACTCCTTATCATCCACAAGCCAATGGTCAAGTAGAGTCCAGCAATAAGAGTCTCTTGAAGATTATAAAGAGGATGTTGGGACAGAACAAGAAAGCTTGGGATTCAAAGTTAAAATTGGCTTTGTGGGCTGACAGAATCACTGTGAAAAAGGCAATAGGAAAATCTCCATTTGAGTTAGTGTATGGAGCACAAGCTAAGATACCCCTGCAGAATTTGTTACCAGTATACAAGTTTGTCTTGCAAGAAGATTTGGAAGTTCTTGAGCCTATGGAAGAAAAGATTGAGCAACTTGCTGAACTGGATGAAGTAAGGAGAGAGGCCCAAAATCAAAACATGAAGTTACAAGCACAAATGAAGTATCTATTTGATAAGAAGGCAAAGGATAGAAATTTTGAAGAGGATGATTTGGTGTTGATGTGGAATGCAAGGTGTTAGGAGAAAGGCAAGCATGGTAAATTTGAAGCTCTTTGGCTAGGACCTTTTGTTGTCATTGGAAAAAAGGGTGAGGACTCATATTATCTTTAGGACATGGCTGGTGAAGATCAGGAACTGCCTGTTCATGGGCAATTCTTGAAACTTTTCTTCTCTTGAGCCACACAAAGGATGGAGGGTTCCCAGTGCATGGACAACTCTTGTGTATCCTCTTAAAAATTATTTTCCATGCACAGTAGTTTTAGGTTTTCATCCACCTCCATTTCACTCCCATTTTCCATTCACCTTCACTTTGCATTCACTTTGCATTCACTCTCACTTTGCATTCATTTCCATCACCATTCATCCCACTGCTACTCATTTATTCTTTCTCTGCCTGGCCTGCTCTCTCAAAGATTTGGATCCTTGCAATGATCTCACATTCATTTATCCCCAGACGGAGCCACTGTTGGAACTGTAAAAGTCTAGGATTGTTACATTGGTTTTCATTCATCAATTTCCAGTTTTGATCCTACTGTACGCATATTTCACCCATTCTTTCCTTATTGGCCCAGTGTATCCATTGGGTCATGCATATTTTTCATTCTTGGTCATATCGGCATAAGTCTCCCATTGTCTCCCCGACCCACCATGGTTTTTCTGCTAATATCTTCTGTTTCAGGTGTTTCGGTGTGACTACAGTGAGGTCTCCCCGATCTGTATTCTCTTGGAAAATGTATGTTTCCTATCGGCAGGATGTTTCTCTTTTGTTGGCGATAATGGAGGCATTTATCGGCGTGTGTTATGGATATCGGGATAGGGTCTCACCGATTTCAATGTGTCTCCCTGACTTGTGTTTGGAAAGGTTTATCGGCGAAGAGTCGGGTCTTCGTTGAAGGGTCTTGGCGATGTGCACGTGTTTCACTGACAGAGTGTAATGTTCTTTCAAGTGGCTTTCGGCATAGGGATTGCTCTGTCTCGGCGACGCGGGGATGATTGGTGACTTTCAATGAATTATTGTTCTCTACAAGAGGTTCCCCCAACATCAATTTGTCTTGCTGATCGCTCGAGGGGTATTCTTTTCAGTGAGAACGCCTTGCAGTCTTTGTGAAGTTGAGTATTATAAAGGATAGCTTGGTGTGACCTATGTGTTTCGGTGTATAGTCTTGATGAGGAGCCTCGGGTCTTGCCGAATGGAGTGTAGTGTTGGTTTATCGGCAGGACATTTGGGTGGTCACAACGACATAAAGTTACATGATGACCTTCGGTGAGAAACATGGTAATCAGTATTGGGTTTCTCCGATTCTTGATGGCTATAGTGATGTGGATTAAATAAATTATGTATTTCGGTGGGAGATTTCTTTTGTTCTGGCGACTTGGGCATATGTGGATCTTTGGCTTGGCATAGTGATCTCAGTATATGGTCTCCTCAAGAGCGATGGGCTACGATGATACTTCTTGTTTTTGATGAAACTCATAACGGTCTATGTGACATCTTACCAACTCGGGTGAGCTATGTCAAATGTGAACACAGTGGACGTGAGATGGTGGCATTTGAATTGCCTTTGGTAGGACGATATGGGTGTCTCACCGACTGCTCACTAGTGAAAACGGATTTTCATAATCTTGTTGCCAACATATTTTTGAGCCCAAATCTTGTGGAGGGCTGACATAATATTTTATTTTGATATTTTCCTCATGCTGGTGTATAAATAAGCATGTTGTAGTTGTTAATAGGGATGAGACATTAGATTTTCAATACACTGCAAAATAGATACAATAGAATAAAATTATCAAACCAGAGGCTATTGTTGCATGATTTTCACAATGGAGGTCTTTATGAGATTCAGTTGATGTTGCTGCATTTTCTCTGGTGTCAATTATCTGTTGAATTAAAATTAAAAATACTGCTAAGTTGTCTCCAAGAATGATTTTTCTGGTTGTTTAAATTAACATAACAAGTTTATGTTTGATTTATCGATACACATTTGTTGTATTTGTGTGGTCAATCAATTGGTTCTTTCAAGCAAAGATTAAATCCTCTTATTGATCACAGTAATTAGAGAAACTCATATTGGATTATTGAAGTAGAACTTAGTAGTTGGTATGTCTTGGGGATCATGGTATGCCAAAAAGTGGCAATATTTGTAGGGTATGTGGCTGACGACTTTTTTTTCACCCAAAATTAATGAAGCGAAAAGGGTTTTTAGAGGAGATTCTCAGCTTTCCAAAAATATAAATTATGATTTAATTTGAATTTAATAAATAATTATTATTCATTTTCTATTAGAATTACGACTAAAGTCCTGATCGATAGGCTGATTGAAAAACATCTATAACTTTCAAGCGGTATCATATTTTTTGAATCCAAAACATGCGTCACATTCTATGCTTCACATACTATAGGATTAAAAAGAAAAAATTAAATTTCATGAATTTTGACCAAGTTAAAGATTGGTCGAACCAGGCGAGTTTTATATTTTCCTAAAAAGTTGTAATAAAAATTCGCAATTAATTATTTACTTGGAAAAAATTACAAAAAAATATGCATCACATCGGACATGAGTCATCTATATATATAAAATATTACAAAAATATTATCATTTTATTATGGTTAGGGTGGTCAGAATGAACCCCACCTACTTCTTATTTTTCCACGGTATTTCTGCATTGAAATTTTCAAATTTTCACCAAATAGATTTTATTTATTTTTTAAATAAACCTAGTATTTAGAAACACATTCAATTTTCATAAATTCTATTCTTACATATTTTGAAATAATATAGATAACTTATTCAAATGTTCGTCAAGTTGCCTAACTGCTTGATTTTTGAATTTTGCCCTTAAGGGCTGTTTGGCATACCATGATCCTTGCACATGCCGGTTCACATGGTTGCATGTTTATACAAGTGGTAAACAAAGCATATGCCAGATAATTTGTCTCTTTTCTAGAAAGTGTTGCTTATCGTGATCTCATTTGATTCTGCATACCCAATAAGGCACTATTCTCTACGCCTCATCATTATAAACTCATTCTTTTACTTTTAATTGAGTATTTAGGACTTAGAGCATAATATTGTCACTGTTTTCAAATTGAATTTCATTTGTTCACTCCCATGTGCCATTGTGAACAAGTGTTATAAGTGGATTGATTGCAAGTTAAGTCTGCATTATTCAGAGAGGTACACCCACCTCAGTCTTGCAGCGCCTAAAGAGTAGAAGGTTTGATTATTTCAAACCTTGTTCTGTTACCCTGAAACATCATGAAAGCTTGGCAACCTTTTGTGGTTAAAACCTACATTTTTGAGAGCTAACAAGTTGTTCTTACAGGTTGTTAGTTTACAAATTTTTCATGTCATTGTGGATGGTTCCTTGACACTACATGATTACACTTTCTATGTTATGCTATTGGTAGAATTGGTATGCCTTGATCTTTTCATATTTTTCATTACCCATGCAGTGGGAGTTCCTAGATATGTTTGGTCTTCTTCAAATAGTTTGTACATGGAGCCTTTATTTTTAGTTGATGTGTTGGATATGTTCATGGCATGATTTTATTGATGAGGATACCTTCAAGGTATGTGTGATTGTATGGATTAGCGCTTGATGTGTGTGTGTTATTTTCAATCTCATGGGTTGATCAGTTGGATGGGAGTAGTCAATTTTATGGTTGTTGTTCTAGCTGATGTTATGTTTTGTTTTATGGAGAATGAATTCAAGGTTGTGTTCATGTTGATGGCTTTGAAGTTGATGTTGTGATGCTTCTGTATATCTTGTGAGCATAGTGAATTGTTGCCAATATGTTATAGCCATTTCTATCAGATGGATTTGGTGCTTATGTTCTTTAGATTGGTGCATTTTCACCATGGCTCATTCCTTTCCTTTGGAGGACAATAGGAATTGTTGCCTAAGATGGTAGACATCTTAGATGTTAATGCAGGTGTCATAGTTGGAGAGTGAAAGATTTGGTTAAGAATCTTGCTAGTTGCACAGATTGTTGATACAGTAACTTCTAGCTTTGGAAGGAGCTAGTAAGTTCTTCATCATGTGGGAGAATGCTGGAAAATGTGACAAATTTACTAGCTTGATCAACTTCCTATAGTAGTTATGTTTTTCCATTTATCACACTAACAGTTCACTAATTAGCATGTCGCACAATCACAGAAGTCTAGAACTTTAGAATTGCAAGTTGGGAGTTCTAAAGTTATTGAAACCTCTAACTTACTGATCATAAAGGCAATGGATGTGGGTTGGAAACTTAGTGGAAGTTAGAAGATTGGGTGGTTAGAGACCTTGGAGAACCTGCAACTTGGTTGATAAACTCTTGAAACCCAAAACATCTAAAGGCAGTCTCATCAATGGTCCACTAAGCTTGCATCGGGGGGACGTTACTATGTTGGTTGGACTCTAAAGGCAGTCTCCTCGATGGATTGATGACTCTCATCAGTGAGACTCAAGGACTTTGGTGGGACCTTCAAAGTTGTCTCCCTGATACTTCAATGTGACTATTTTAGCAGGACAATGTGTTATTGGTTGGACTTTCTTTTGAGTCTCCCCAATAGACTAATGGGTTCCTACAATGTTAGTCAGTGTGTAAAGTGAACATCGGCAAGACTTCCTTGTATTGGTGGGAGGTGATTTGTGGTCTCTCCAATATGGAGATGGTTGACTTGGAAACTTGTGAAGAGTATCTAGGTGGGACCCGATTAGTGATGAGATGGAAAGAGATGGTTGGTTGTTGATTTTTGACATTTGGTTTACCGAATGAACTTACATTGGAGTGAATTTTTCTTATTGGAGAGAGACAAAAAAAAGTATCTTTGATGGCTTGACACTGTTAGCATTAGTTACTTGTTGAAGTTGAATTAATAGTTGGGAACTGAATCAATCAGTTTCCTCGTTGGCCTAGAATGAGATTGAATGGTATAAATCATTGAATGTTCTACAATGTGATAGAGAGGGAAAGAGAATAGGGTTATGCTACCAGATTCTCTTCGAATGGAACAAGATGTAAACTCTATAAAGGCTTAGAGCTTGAATTGTATTTGTAACTATATTCTATTGCTAAATAATACAATGGCAATCTAGGCTTTTGGAGTGGGGTTTTTTACCCAAAATGGGTTTCCTCACGTAAATTTGTGTGTTCATGTTTTTTGTTCCATCTTTCATGTTTAATGGTTTTTATTGATTGAATCTATTTAATGATGTTGTTTGTAAATGGTTTAATTAGCATTAACTTTTCTCGAAGGGTCAATATGGGAAATGAACTATGTCTAATTCCGCTTTGTGGTATAGTAGTACATGTCTTTATGGAAATCTAAGGAAATAAAAGCTACCAAATGCACTATTGATCTTCGATGTTTCTTTCTGAGATGAACAAAATTTCCCAACATTTACATCTCCTAAGATATATGGAAAACCATCGAAAGACAAGAGACAACCAAAGGTCACCATCCAAATACCCCTCATGACCACTTTCACAAAATGGGGAGAGCTAAGTAAGGAAACCATCAAAGAAGAATATGAGACCTCACAGATCTATAGAGAAGAAGAAGAATTTTTTACATCCAAGAAATACCTCTTGACAAATATGGGAAATGTTTTGAAATCATGAAGAACAAAGGCTATGATGGATGCAATGGACTTGGCTTGAACAAAAATGGGTTGACAAAACCTTTCTTAGTGTCTAAGCAACCAAAAGGCTTGAGGATAGGGTTTGAACCAATCAAGATTGGTGCTCCTAGTACTATGGTACTTCTAACTGAGGAAGTAAGTCATTTTGAGAATTTCAAGGAATCTGAGATACCCAAAACCCTTGAACCATCTAAGACATATGACGATGAATATATCAAGATTGAATCTAATGAATATGAATGGTACTCCCTTGTCTCTAGTGAATATAATATAAAAAGGATGCTTGTCGAACTTGACCTATACAACACCATGAATAAGGACCCTAATAATACCTCTATATTTACCTTATCTACTTTAAATCTTGACACTTCTGATGATGAAATTCCCTTAGTATACCCCCAATTGATCAATTAGGACCAACAAGGACCACCCATCTCGACAAGAAGCAATCGCTCAGCCAGTTCGCCGAGGATTCTCAGGTCAAATTATCAGAGATCGTCCGTTAAGGTGGATCCTGTTATCCGTCATAAAGGTCGGTAAAATCCAGGAATCAAAATTGCGTCGGGTCGTTTTCAATAAAGTCACCATTGGCATAGATGAAACACTTAGTGTCATCTACTTTGTAGCATCATTGGTTGAATGAAAGCAGCCTGAGTTCCATGATTTATTTGTAGAATGACAGATTAATTTCACTTGGTCCTATACCAAAATTCTTGGGCTAAATCCTAAGTTGGTATTGCACCATTTTCCATTAATTCCTGAAGCCAAACCTATTAAAAAAAAAGCTTAGATAGATGCACCCATAAATTGCTTTATTGGTCAAGGCCAAGTTGAAGATGTTATTAGATGTTGGATTTATCAGATCTATCGACTATGCAAATTGGATCTCTAACCTTGTGCTAGTGACAAAACCAACAAGTGGGATCCATATTTGTACCAACTTTTGAGACTTGAATAAGGCATGTCTGAAAGATGACTCTCCCCTACCAAACATTGACATAATTATGGAATTGATAGCAGGCTACAAGATGTTTTCCCCCATGGATTTTTAGGATTCAAGTAGATCAGAGCAATAAACATTAACAATTATATGTAGATTAATTAACCCTGAAATAGCAATGAAGAATAAGACAAAAGAGATCAACACAAAAATTTAACTTGGTTCACCCAATATGGGCTACATCCATAGAAAATTAGCCACCCAATGATTTTATTATCCAATGCAATGTAGATTAAAATCTCATGAATCAAATACCACAACATTTATCCTAGCCGATTATAACAAGATTTTTGGAACCTTCTAGAATTAGGGTTTTACAAAGTCATCTTTTTCAAAGAATTTGATGTGTCAGTGGGAAAACCTTGGCATGTTAACAAGAAAAAACCTTGAATTTTTAATGGAATTTTTTTTAGGGTCGTGTCCCAAAACCATGATGAGGATATATTACGAGTGTACATTATTTGCATGATTATTTTCCGCACACAAATAATCTCACTTGGAGACTGATCAAGCTCCACAAAAAAATAATCTCACACTTGGAGACTGATCCTGGATGACACTGTTGCACTTGTAACTCCCATTGGATTATAGGTTTGGTTGGTTTCTTATGTCCACCATTATCAATTGTGAAGGCCAACAAAAACTAATGAGGAAATAAGTTTCTCCTATGTAACTGCCTTTGTGAACATAACTACATGATTCTCACTTGTGTGAATTCTCCAACTTTAACTGCCAATCCTCCAAAGTTGATCAGATGAAGTGGTATTTGATTTGTATATGCTTAATTTTTTAATGTGAAGATGAATTCTTAGCAAGATGAATGACATGAGCTGACTATTAATGTACAAAGGTCTATCTTGTCATTGTCCTAATTCCTCTAGATAATGTTGTAACCAAAAATTCTCCTTGCTATCATCCATAGTAGCAACATACTCAACTTTAGTGGTTGAAAGCACAATAATCTTTTGTAGCATTGAAATCCAACTAACTGTAGTACCTCCTATAGTAAAAACATACCCTGTAGTACTCCTCCTTCTATCAATATCACCCACCAGATCAGAGTGAACATATCCTTTTAGAGCAGAATTTGTTCCTCCAAAACATAGTTTCTTTGAAGTATTACCTCTCAAATATCGAAGAATCTATTTTACCACATTCCAATGTTTCGTTCCCAGATTGCTCATATACTTGCTCACAACTCCCACTGCATGTGCAATATATGTCCTTGTGTATACCATTGCATACATCAAGCTACCAACTATTAATGCATATGGTATTTTGGATGTTTTTTCTTCCTCCTCTTGTGTCTTTGGACACATCTCCTTAGTCAACTTAAAATGACTAGGAAAAGGTGTACTAACTGATTTTGCATTCTATATGTTAAACATTTTCAACACCTTCTCTACATACTCACTCTAAGACAAAATAATTTTTTTGTTTGTCCTGTCCTATGTGATCCTCATACCAAGGATTTTTTTTGTTGCACCCAAATCCTTCATAGCAAAAAAAAATTCTAATTTATGCTTAAGTTCAATAATATGTTGCATGCTAGACCCATAAAAAAGCATTCCATGAACATAAAGAAATGGGATAATATAGCTATCATTACCCAATTTCTTAAAATAAACACAATAATCAAAATGACATTTTTTGTAACCTTGTTTAGACATAAAACTATCAAATTTCAAATACCATTGCCGAGGTGCTTGCTTTCGGCCATACAAACTCTTCTTTAGCCTGCACACTAATTCCTCCTTATCCTTGACCTCATATCCCTATGGTTGCTGCATGTATATTTCCTCTTACAAATCCCTATGGAGAAATGTTGATTTCACATCTAGTTGTTAAAGATGCAAGTCTTCCATAGCCACATGACTTAGAATAGTTCTAATAGAAGTCATCTTTACAACCAAAGAAAATATTTCATAAAAATATACACCTTTTTCTATGCAAAACCTTTTACCATGAGTTTGGACTTATATCATTTCTTGCCTCCATCTTCTTCCTTCAACCTATAAACTTATTTATTTGGAAATTCTCTTTTACCTACAGGAAATTGGACTGCTTATCCCAAATATGATTCTATATCAAGGAATCCATTTCCTCTTTCATTCCTAGCTCACACTACTCTTTGGTATCTACCTACATTGCTTCTTCATAACCTTCAGGTTCACAAGAATCAGTTAATAATATAGAATATAATGATGGAGAAAATATTTTTGGAGGTCTAGTTATCCTTGTAGAGCGTCTAACACTTCCAGGAGTCTATGGGATAACTTGTAGTTGAGCACCACGTACCATTGGAATTTTTTTTTTTGGAATCTCATCCAGCACTACACATTCCTTTTTGGCTTCTTCATGCTTCTTTTTTTGTAGTTGATCCTATTGTAAATATGTGTCTAACTGGTGTTGTCATTGATGTCAACATATTTGTGTTGGTATTAGTGTCAACTGTGCTTCGATATGTGCTCCATAGTTATTTTGCGTTGATCTTATGTTGGTGTGGATTTAAAGTGTTGTTTAAGGGCATCATTGGGTGATAAATCCTAGATTATAGCCTTCAGTTTGATGAAAAGTGAAAGTTTTGGTCACCGGTTTGTGAACTGATTTGGCATAATTGGTTATATCTAGACTAGGAGAAATGTATCTGCTCCACAGTCCTCCGCTGATTTTTTTTAGGTCTTACAAATCGGGAAGAAGATTTAGAATGGGGTTATTTGTGGTCCATCATGAATTCTTGTTGTTTGGTGCTCTGGTGTGAAAATTTGAGTGAGCCTCTAGTATGTTATGTTCTAAGTTTGAACCTCTGGTAAGAATGGTCTAATTGCTTGCTCCACATTTCTTGCATATTGAATATATTTGTTTGTGGATTGAAAGTTACGTATAGGTATTTCTGAAGATGGTATGTTCCAAGATGGAGCATCCAATATAAAGAGTTGAGTGGGTTATGTTCACTAAAGTGAAAACTAATTTATCTATACGTTTGGTGGTGATAGAGACAATGTATTATGTTCCACATTCCTCCAAATTTAAGTTTTCTGGTCTACAGTTTTGGAATTAGGTTTGTAATATTGTTATGTTCCTTCCATCTCAAATGGATCTTGGTTTGGTTGTCTGGAAGTGATCTCTTCTTTATGACAGTGTAGTTTAGAGTTCTCTAGTTTGATAAATTCAATAATTAATGTTATCAGAGCT
Source organism: Sequoia sempervirens (assembly GCA_007258455.2). Lineage (NCBI taxonomy): Eukaryota > Viridiplantae > Streptophyta > Pinopsida > Cupressales > Cupressaceae > Sequoia > Sequoia sempervirens. The sequence goes on from VDFB02331130.1 coordinate 13,332, forward strand.
TGTGTTGAAATCTTTAGTGATTATAATGAGCTCGTGGATGTCTCTTGATCATTTTCCTACCTTTTGATTGGTCCACAAGATGATCAATGGCCAATATTCTCACTTGAAGATTTTCAAATGGTCTGGTCTGTGTGAATAGTGGTTTCAATTCAGTGACTGACATGTGAACAAAATCTGATTGCCTAACTTATTGACATGTGAGCATTTAATGAAGATGACACTAAAAGGGAGACATGATCAATCAAGATCAAAGTCTAATCAAATGGATAGAAGAAAAAATTAAATGCATATCAAATTTTGGAGACAAAACTATATCCAAATTTCGTAAATTCTTAATAATGAGGTTGATTGGTGTGCAGCCTGATATGAGATATGGAAAATCTGATTGGATGCCATCATTAATGGGCATAGTAGTATTTGAGTGGATTGATGTTCTAATACTTGTTGAAGTAGATTGCAAGCAGAAAACCCTTACAAAGGGTTTGAATCGTATGAAATACATGAAAGCATGTGTTAGAAAGTGTGTGTATGCTTGAATGAACAAGTGAGAGAAAATTGTAATAGAGAAGAATAATTAAGAAAACACAAGAATCTGATTGCAGTAGCATGAGAGTGAATAGAGAGAGAAGTATAATGTGTTTAATTGATGCATAATAGGTTGAGTAGAACTATATTATGCATAGTTGATTGAAAATATTTGTAAGAGGTTGTAGCCTCCATTTGTACTGAGTTACAACTTAGAATAAGGTGTTGTGGTATCCTTGAAGTCGATTCTTCTAAAATAGGGATTTGAAGCTTCCTTAGGGTTGTAGCCCTAAAAAATTGTAACAAAACTTTGATGCTTGTGAGGATAGATTAGGATGGCAGATCCTAGCAACATTTCTCACCATGGTTTTTCCCTTATTGGGTTTTCCACATATATTTGGTGTTATGTGTTAGTCTCTCTCTTGATTGTGACTGGTTTAGTTGTTCATGGTTTGAATTCCTCATTTGAATTGTTATGTTTAATTCTTCTAAAGGTCACTCTAGGGTTAAAAATTTACAATCTACTAATTCAACCCCCTCTTCATAGATCATTGTGTTCTAACAATTGGTATCAGAACCCTAGGTTCCCTAGGAGAAGCTTAACCAGCTCGGGTTGATCTTGGATAGGTGAACACAATGGCACTTCAGGAAGGTTCAAATAATCCACCTAGGTTTGATGGAACAAAATATTCTAAATGGAGCTCATTGATGGAAGGATAGTTAGTTTCTCTTGGAACTAGAGTCTAGGCATTTGTAGATACCCAATATAGTATTCCTGCTACAACTCCTATTAATTCGGTAGCAAAGAAACTTCATGAGGACAATAAGAAAGCTTGGTTTATTATTATGAATAATTTATCTAACTCTATTCATAGAAAAGTTATGCATTGTAAGACTACTTATGATATCTAGGAAAAACTAAAGAAGATCTATGAAGGTGACACCAAAGTGAAGTTAGCAAAGTTACAAGTGCTAACATAAAAATTTGAAGGCTTGCAAATGACCGAAGAAGAGAAGATTGTAGACTATCTTAAGAGAGTTGATGATGTGGTAAATTCCATTAAAGGATATGGTGTAGATCTGAAGGAAGAAGATGTTGTTCTGAAAGTTCTTAGGTCTATGACAACTAAATATGATGCCAAGATTTATGCTATTGAAGAAGGAAGAGAAATTGATAAACTCACTCTTGATGAAGTGCATGGCATAATTACTGCATATGAGATGAGAATTCCTAATGCTAAATCATCTCATAGAGAAGCTGCATTTAAGGTGGTTAGGAAAGAGAAAGATGAAGTTGATAAGAATGACAAAGTTTTTGTCATTACATCCGATCATGATGAAATTGATGTGGAAGAAGCTAACTTCATAAGAAGAATAAGAAGAGGGTCTGGTAAGTACAAAGGTAAGCTCCCATTTAAGTGTTTCAATCATGGGAGAATAGGGAATTTTTCTTCAAAGTGTCCATATGGTAAAGAAGATAGTTCCAAGCAAGAAGAAGGTAGCAAAATCAAGAAAATGGCTTATCGAAAAAGGAAGAATTTTGGAAAGAAGAAGAAGAGATTTTATATCAATCAAGAAAGTGGAGTATCTGATGCTAGTGATAGTTCAAAAGAGGATCATGATTGTGCCCTTGTTATGAGAGAAAATAGAAAAGAGTTTCTATTTATGGCTAGGGAAACCAAGGACCAAAAAAATACACTAGTTGAGGACTTACATGTGGAGGAAGGTGAAGCGGTTGTTGATCTTGAAGGAGAATTAATTAGTTCTCTTGATGACCTTTAGGAGTTAAGAGATAAATATGATGATCTCAAGAAGGGAAAAAAAAAACTAAAAAGGAATGCTCAAAAAGAGACTGACAAAAAAACTCAATAACTTCAGGGATCTAATAAGGTGATAGTTGGTCTGAAAGTGCAAGTCGAAGAACATAAAAGAGTTGAATATGTTATGAAGTCCAAGTTGCAAATAGAGATGGAGAGATGCTCAAAATTTGAGGAAGAAATAGTTTCCCTAAGAAAAGAGTTGAAGAAGGCTAAAGAGAAAGTTAGTAAAAGTCTAAAGTTGAAAGGTGGTACTAACATCCTAGATGAATTGCTTAGTACACAAAAGCCAACTAGTAAAGAAAAATCTAGTTTGGAACTTGAAAAGGGAAAAAGTTCATTTTTTCATACCTATGTAAATCTTTATGAAAGATTTAGAGTAGAAGAAAAATTAGTTTCCAAGGATGAAAAATCTAACAAAGGAGATGCTTCTGGAGATGAAAACAAGTTAACTATAGTTGAGAAGTTTGTTAAAGAGAAAGAACTGAGTGAAGACAAGAAGGTCAAATGGACAAATCTAGATCAGCAAAAGAAGAACCGGTATCATGAGAAAACTAACCATGATGGTTTTACAAGAGTACACTATCCAGGGAGACCTAAACAAAGAAGATATCCTAATCTAGCCAAAAGATACACCATGACCAGGTACTCATCATATTTAAATGGGTATTCCTATACTTGCAACAATTTTGGTCATAAGGCTAGAGAATGCAAAGTTAATCGAAGGAGAAATATGAATTTCATGAGTAAAAATCTATTTTCTCCTTTAATAGATATGGATGTAGTATGTTTCAATTGCAATAATTTTGGTCACATAGCTAGAGAATGTAGAGAAAACTATGGAAGCCAAAATACTATCTAAGAAGAAGGCAACTATATCTTCTAAAGCTAAAAAGAAACCTGAGGTCATTAAGAAAGAGGAAGAAAAGGTTGAAAATAAGCCTAAGAAGGTATGAAAGGAGAAAAATGAGATTTCTACTCATCCAATGATTGCTCAAACTTCCTTGCATGCAAAAGAACAAGACTTGTGGGTAATTGGTAGTGTCTTCCCTAAGAACATGATTGGAGATAAAGAGAAATTCATCAAACTTGAAATGAGAAAAGGGGGTTCAGTAAGCCTAGGTGATAACATTGTTGTCAAGATTCGTGGTAAAGGAATTCTAAACATAGATGGGAAGAACAAAGTTAAATATGTGCTCTATGTGGAAGGCCTCAAATATAATCTTCTTAGTGTCAGTTAGATGTGTGATAATGGATACAAAGTTGTATTTGATTCTAAAGGCTAGAAGATAAGAATGAATGGTAAAATAGTTGCTCAAGGGGTTAGGAATGATAGTAATCTCTATAATCTATGTGAAGTGGAAGGTTAAACATGTCTAATAATTCAAGCAAATGAAAGTTGGTTGTGGCACAAAAGACTTGTACATGTAAATTTTGACAACATGATGAAGATAAGCTCAAAAGGATTTGTTAGAAATATGCCTAAGATTGAAAAACCTAACAATATCGTTTGTCAAGGATGTCATCAAGGAAAGTAGACAAAGTTCAAATTTCCCACTAAGGACTATTCAACTACAAAACCTCTAGAGTTAGTTCATAATGATCTATGTGGACTAATGAGAAAAAAGGAATTTCAAGGAGAAAGATATTTTATGTTTTTGATTGATGGCTATACTAGAATGGCATATGTCACATTCTTGAGGGAGAAGGCTGAGGCCTTTGAAGCATTTAGAGGTTACAAGGAGTTGGTAGATAATGATATTGGTAGAAGAATCAAATGACATAGATCAGATAGAGGTGGAGAATTCATGTCAAGAGAATTCATGGAATAATGTGAAGACCATGTAATCAAATGCCAGTATTCATCCCCAAGAACACCACAACAAAATGGTGTGGTAGAGTGAAGAAATCAGATTGTGAAGGAGATGGCTAGAGCCATGTTGAATGAGGAAAAATTAACAGATACATTGTGGAAAGAAGTAGTATAAATTGCTACATTCAAAATTGAGCTCTTATCAAATTTAAGAGTGGTAAAAATCCATATGAATTGTGGTTTGGTAGGCCTGCCTCAGTCAAGCACTTCAAATTATTTGGCAGTAAATGCTATATGAAAAGAGATGTTGAGGATTTAGGAAGTTTTGAGTCAAAATGTGATGAAGGGATATTTTGGGGTATTCATCTCAAAAAGAAAAGCTTATAAAAGTTACAATAAGAGATTGCATAAAATTGTAGATAGTGTACATGTCAGGGTTGATGAAAGTGAAAATCAGGGTCATCCTAGTAGAAGCAATCTAGAAATTGAGTCGAATGAAGATGACATAGGTGTCTGGTTGAAGAAGAAGAAGATAATGAGCAAGAAGTTAACCGAGATCCTACAAAATATGTTCAAAAATATCATTCGGTAGATCAAATTATTGGTAACAAGAATGATGGTGTGTAGACAAGATGAAGGCTTTCAAAGAAAAAATAAGTGAACTTTACCCTCTTATCTCAAATTGAACCAAAAAGCTTTGTTGAAGCCAACAAGGATGAGAACTGGATAGAAGCCATGGAAGAGGAGTTAAATTAGATTGAAAAGAACAAAACATGGGAACAGGTTCCTAGGCCCTTTAACAAGAATGTAATTGGCACTAAATGGGTGTTTAGAAAAAAATAAATGAAGATGGCACAATGGTAAGGAACAAAGAAAGATTAGTGTGCAAAGGATATACACAAGTAGAAGGAATTGGTTTTGAGGAAACATTTTCCCGTGTTGCAAGGTTAGAGGCAAGACAAATGTTTCTTGCATTCTCAGTCTATAAAGGATTCAAGGTATATAAAATGGATGTTAAATATGCCTTCTTGAATGGAAACCTAGAAGAGGAGGTATATATTGAGTAGCCAAAAGGTTTTCAACTGTTAGAGAATAATGATTATGTTTGTAGATTGAAAAAGGAACTGTATGGTTTAAAGCAAGACCCAAGGGCTTGGTACTCAAGGTTGGATCAATATCTACAACAACAAGGATTTAAGAAAGGTTGTGTTGATAGAAATTTGTATCTCAAATCTAAAGGTATGCATATGATCATTGTTGTAGTATATATGTATATGGCATTATATTTGGTGGTAGCAATGATGTAATGTGAAAAATATTTGGTACAACCATGCAAGATGAGTTTGAAATGTCCATGATTGGAGAACTAAGTTTATTTCTTGGTTTTCAAATTACACAAGCTAATAAAGGTATATTTATATCTCAAACCAAGTATGCAAAAGAAATTCTTAAGAAGTTTGGTATGGAGGATAGTAAACCAGTTAGTACACCGATGATCATAGGCTGCAAATTGAGAAAATATGATGAGCCACTGGATGTAAATCAGACTCTATATAGATTGATAATTGGGAGTCTACTAGAATTAACTGCATCTAGGCCTAATATAATGCAAGTGGTTTGTATGGTAGCTAGGTTTCAAGGAGAACAAAAAGAGTCGCATGTCAATGTAGTCAAGAGAATTTTTAGATACATCAAAAGTACTGTTAACTATGGATTATGGTATCCAATTTAAAGAAAAAAAATCAATTTTATAGCTTAAAGAGATGTAGATTGGGCAGGAAGTGTGGATGATAGAAAGAGTACAAGTGGAGGAGCTTTCTTTTTGTGAAACAAGATAGTGTCTTGGATGAGTAAGAAGCAATATTTTGTCACTCTTTCTACTACAGAAGTAGAATATGTTGTTGCAGCTGCATGTTGCACTCAGGTCTTATGGATGAAGTAGACATTAAAAGACCTCAAACTAGAATACAATGAGCCTATTTCCATTCTTTGTGATAATTCTAGTGCCATCAATATCTCAAAGAGTCTAGTAATGCACTCTAGAACTGAGCATATCTCAATTAAATATCACTTCATTAGAGAAAAGGTTATAGATAAGGAAGTTAGGATGGAATTTTCTCTAACCAAGGAAGAAGTGGCTGATATATTTACCAATCCTCTTCCCATCAAACAGTTTGAATACTTGAGGCAAAATTTGGGAGTGGTTTCTCCCACTTCATATCACTAAACTCTAGTGATAGGGAATGTATCCAAGGGGAGTTTCATTGATCTTTCATTTGACCCTGGTTAAGGACTATGTGATCAAGTCATGTAAAATCAAAGTGATGTAGGGACATCCGGAAGATTCCAATTCATTGGGACTGTGAGCATTCTGTTGCAAAGTATCAGAGAGAGAAACATTGAATAATACCACATTTTACCACATTTGCATGATAGAGGTTTTAGAGCTGAAATTTGCATCTAGGCATATCCATCTACAATGTATCCAAAATTCAGATAATTTGGCTTCAATTCCAAAGAGATATCGCCACCCAAATATTACCTATTTTAACAAACTAGATTTGAGAAGTGGTGTATATCCTCTAAGGGGCAGTTGTTATGCTTCTGTGTGGAAATCCAATTTATGCATTACATGGGATTGCATCAGTTCAGTAGTGCCCAAAGGCTACCCCTTAAGGGGGAGTAGCTAGATATTACTGACATGAGTTCCAGAACATGGGAAAAAAATGGACCTTTAGTTTGATTAGAGCAGCAAAGTCCAAATATGTGCCCCTTCTCACTAATGTCAAAGGGCAAGAGACATCATGTGAAAAACTCAAGGGGAGAGAGAGTGTAGGAAATTTTTGTGTAGGTTATCTAATCTATGGAAAAGGGGGAGAGAAAGTCATGTGAAAGAGAGAACATTGCAAGGGAAACTGAGTGTAGGAAAAGTTATGTAGGTTGTCTATTCATAAAAAATAAAGAAGAATGCTAGAATGGAATGGATGATGTCTTTGATGGTTTTTCACATCATGTGTTTCCATCAATGACAAAGGGGGAGACTATTACAAATATGTGTCTAACTGGTGTTGTCATTGATGTTAACATATTTGTGTTGGTATTAGTGTCAATTGTACTCCACTATGTGCTCCATAATTCTTCTGAGTTGATCCTATGCTTGTGTGGATTTGAAGTGTTGTTTAAGAACATCATTGGGTGATAAATCCTCAATTACAACCTCCAATTTCATGAAAAGTGAAAGTTGTGGTCACTAGTTCATGAACCGATCTAATAGAATTGGTTATCTATGGACTGGGAGAAATGTACGTACTCCACAGTCCTCCACTGATTTGTTTTAGGTCTTGTAGATTGGGAAGAATATTTAGAATGGAGTTATCTATGGTCCATCATAAATTCTTGTTGTTTAATGCTCTGGTATGAAGATTTGAGTGAGCCTCTGGTATGCTATGTTCTAAGTTTGAGCCTCCAGTAAGAATGGTCTAGTTGATTGCTCCACATTTCTTGCATATTGAATATATTTGTCTATGGATTGAAAGTTATTTAGAGGTATGTTTGAAGATGGTATGTTCCAATTTGGAGCATCCGATATGAAGATTTGAGTGAGTTATGTTCACCAGAGTGAAAATTACTTTATCTATAAATTTGGTGGTGACAAAGAGAATGTATTATGTTTCGCATTCCTCCACATTTAAGCTTTTTGGTTTGTGGTTTTGGAATTAGGTTTTTAATATTGTTATGTTCCTCCCATCTAAAATGGTTCTTGGTTTGGTTTTTTGAAAGTGATCTCTTCTTTATGACAGTGTAATTTAAAGTGTTTCAGTTTGATAAATTCCATACTTAATGTTGTCAGAGCTTGTGTTGAAATTCTTAGTGATTATAATGAGCTTGTGGATGTTGCTTGATCATTTTCCTACCTTTTGATTGGTCCACTAGATGATCGATGGCTAGTGTTCTCACTTGATGGTTTTCAAATGGTCTGGTCTATGTGAATAGGGGTTTCAAGTTGGTGATGAACATGTGAACAAAAATTGATCACTTAACTTACTGACATGTGAGCATTTAATGAAGATAGTGCTAAAAGGGAGATATGATTGACCAAGATCAAAATATGATCAAATAGACAAAAGAAGAAATTAAATGCATATCAAATTTTGGAGACAAAACGAGAGCCAAATTTGGTAAAATCCTGATAACAAGGTTGATTGGTGTGCAACCCGATATGAGATATGGAAAATTTGATTGGATTCCATCATTAATGGATAGAGTAGTATGTGAGTGGCTCGATGTTCTAAAAATTTCTGATGTAGGTTGCAAGTGGAAAACCCTAAGAGAGGGTCTGACTCATATGAAATATCTGAAGGAATGTGTTAGAAAGTGTGTGTATATGCTTGAATGAACAAGTGAGAGAAAACTGTAACAAAGAAGAAGAATAAAAAAACAACAAGAATCTGATTGCAGTAGTGTGAGAGTGAATAGATAGAAGTATAATGTGTTGAATCAATGCATCATAGGTTGAGTAGAACCATATTGTGCATAGTTGATTGAAAATATTTGTAAGAGGTTGTAGCCTCCATTTGTACTAAGTTGCAGCTTAGAACAAGGTGTTGTGGGATCCTTGAAGTTGATGCTTCTAAAATAGGGAGTCAAAGATTCCTTAGGGTTGTAGCCCTTAAAATATGTAACATAAATTTGATGCTTGTGAGGCTAGATTAGGATGGTAGATCCTAACAACATTTCTCACTGTATTGTTTCCCATATTGGTTTTCTACGTACATTTGGTGTTATGTATTAGTCTCTCTCTTGATTGTGACTAGTTTAGTTGTTCATGCTTTGAATTTCTCATTTCAATTGTTAAGTTTAATTCTTCTAAAGGTCACTCTAGGGTTAAAAATTTACAATCTACTAATGCACCCCCCTCACAGTAGATCATTGTGTTCTAATAGATCCTTATACATGACCTTCTCATTAAATAAACAATACTACTCCTAATGATTTTATGATTTTCACAATCCCATAACCGATAACCAAATTCATCTACTCCATACCCAGTGAAGGTACATTTCTTAGACTTAGCCTCAAGCTTGGTTCTATTTTCTATATCAACATGGAAAAAAGCTTCACAACCAAAGGTTTTGAGATATGAGTAGTTTACCTCTTTACCCATCCATGCCTCCTTTGGAATGCCACCATCCAAAGGATTTGAAGGTCCCCTATTTATTAAATAAACAACGGTATGTACAACATCTATCCAAATTTTTAAGGGTTGTCCAACATGCAATCTCATGCTCCTTGCATGCTCCATAATGGTCCTATTCATCCTCTCAAATAGACCATTTTCTTGTGGGGTTCTAGAAATTATTTTCTTCGTATGGATTCCATTGTATGAACAATAATTTTCAAATTCTCTATTGCAATACTTGCCTCCATTATCAGATCTGAGACAGTTCAACCTTTTTCCTATATTATTCTCAACCAAATCTTTCCACCTTTTAAAAGTTTCAAACACTTATGATTGTTGTTTTAGGAAATACACCCATTTTTTCCTAGTTGCATCATCAATAAAAGTAACATAATAGTAAGAGCCACCAAGAGAATATACCTAAGCAAGTCCCCATACATCTAAATGTATAAGCTCTAATTTCTCACTCTTCTTCTCTTTCCTAACTTTGAGAAATTAGACTCTTTTATGTTTTCCATAAGCACAATTTTTGTAGAACTCCAAGTCAATCTACTTCAGACCTAGTAGCAACTTTATGGAGTGAAGGATATTCATCCCTTTCTCACTCATGTGCCCAAGTCTATGGTGCCACAATTTCTTTCTATCCCTGTAGCAAGTGCTCTAACTTTCTTAGTAGAAACTATTTTTATAGCAGTTAAGGTAGAATAAGTATTACTAGTACAAAAATAAAATGTTCCTACATTTTCACCTTTAGCTACTATTAATGCAACTTTAGTGACCTTCCAGAATTTTTCTATAAAGTTAACTATGCAACCTTCACTACCTAATTATCTTGCATAGATTAAATTTCTTCCCAAATTTGGAGCATACCTTACCTCCTGTAGCAACCATTCATTTCCATTCTACAACTTGATTTTTTATATTTCCTTTTCCAAAAATCTGACAGGGTTCATCATCACCAAAATATACTTGTCCAAAATCACCTTCAAAATAATTTACAAAATATTTCCTATGAGGTCTGGCATGAAATGAAGCCCCTGAATCTATTACCCAAGAATCATTAGCATTATCTAGACATACAATTAAAACATCCTGCAATTTATTACTTGCAACATTATCTTCTTATTGTCATCATGTTGTCTGTCTCCTTGTTTTCCTTCTTAATACCAACAATCCTTCTTCAAGTGTCATGGCTTTCCATAGTGCCAACAATCCATTTTCCCTCTAGATTTAGATATACCTTTCTTCAACTTCCCTTGTGACTTTCCATGATTTTTTGTGCTTTTTCCTCTCTACTTTGTTCTTCCCTTGTTCTCTATAATCAAAGCATTACCTGATGTTGAAGTCTCACGTATACTTTTCCATCACATTTCCTCACTAAGGATAACACCAACAACATCATCAAGTTTCAATGTATTTGAACTAGAGACAAAGTTACTTACAACGATTACCAAGCTATTCCATCTTTTTGGAAAAGAATATAAAACCAAGAGATCCCTCATCTCTTCATCAAAATTCACTTTTACAAAAGTTAACTCACTGGTAATCGTATTAAACTCATTTAAATGATCTATCATAGATCCACCTTCAATCATTTTTAGATTAAATAAATGCTTCATGATAAATACCTTATTTGAGCTTGATCGTTTTTCATATAATTTAGCCAAATGTTCCATCAGATCCACTGTTGTCTGTATTATTTTCTTTTGTTATACTAAATACCACAGATGGTACCAGGCACAACCAAATGATTCCCAATGCCTTTCTATCGAGAATATCCCATTCTTCATTGGACATAGTAGTCTCTTTCTTTGTTTTTCCTTGCAATGGCTCCCATAGATCCTTTTAATACAAATAATCTTCCATCTACATCTTCCACAATTGATAATTCTTGCTGTTGAACTTCTCAACCTTGAATTTTCCTTCTTTCTTTTCTCCCACTTAAATCTAGAGGTTTCCTGCCAATCAACCAAAATACACACAACTTTGATACCATTTGTTAGGATTTAGGCATATCAAAGCAATAAACATTAACAATTATATGAAGATTAAATAACCAAGAAATAAGAATGAAGAATAACACAAAAGAAATCAACACAAAAATTTAATGTGGTTCACCGAATATGGGCTACATCCACAGAAACTCAACTTCCCAATGATTTTATTATCTAGTGCAAAGCAAATTACAATCTCATGAATCCAATACCGCAACATACATCCCAACCGCTTATAAAAATATTTTTGGAAGCTTCTAGAATTAGGGTTTTACAAAGTCATTTTTTTCATTTGACATGTCAATGAGAAAACCTTGAAGTGTTAATGAAAAAAAATCAGGGGTTGTGGCCCCAAACCCCGTTGAGGATATGTTACGAGTGTACATTATTTGTGTGATCATTCACCACATATGAACATGGATGGCGTATTGGGATACAAATAAATCAGAATAACTCCAAAAGATCAACATAAGATAACCTTCACATGTCCATGGGGAACATACTATTGGAATGTCATGCCTTTTGGATTGAAAAATGTTATGGCCACATACCAACATGCTACATGACAACAATTTTTCATGACCTCACGCATACCCTTATGGAACACAATTTGGATGACTTGTTAGCAAAATAATTGACACAGGGTCACCATTTGTGAGTCCTAGACAAAATTTTCAATAGACTAGAAGAGTACAAAGTGAGGATAAATCCTAAGAAGTCAGTATTTGGAGTGATGTCGAGAAAATTCCTAGGCTACATTATTTCTAGACGAGGCATCAAAATCGACCTGACCAAAGTCAGCTATAATTGGCATGCCTCCATCTACCAACATAAGTCAACTACACACATTGGAAGGAATACTACAGTCTATCAGAAGGTGCATCACATAACTAGCTAACAAAATATATCCATTTCAACACTTTCTTAGAAAAGGTGCAACATTCATGTGGACAAATAAGTGCCAGGAAGTATTCTAATAGATTAAGGATTACTTGCTAACACCACCAATTTTAATGCCACCTATCGATGGGAGACATGTCATTTTATACATATTAGAACCAACATCAACACTGGGGGTATTACTTACACAAAATGATGATGAAGGTTGTGAAAGAGCAATATATTATATCAGTCTTACCTTGGTCAGTTATGAACTCAACTAAAGTCCTATAGAGTGTGCCTGTCTTGTAGTAGTTTTTGCTACTCAATGACTGAGGTACTATATTTTGAATCATTAGACAAAGCTTGATGTCAAGATAGACCCATTGAAATTCCTCCTTAGGAAAGTAGCCTTGATAAAATGACTAGCTAAATGGGCTATGATACTTAGTGAGTATGATATTCAGTATGTTGAGAGAAAACCCATAAAGGGACAAGTCATCGCCAACCACCTTGCAAATACCTGAGCCGATTGGCTTTTTCAATGCTTCCTCTATCATTTCTTAAACCCCATCTAAAATGGGTTATTTAATGTGATCACATTCATGGGGAAACAGGGTTGACTAAACAGGATAAGCACACCATAGTGGACCCATAGGGATTGCATGGTGAACCATTCCAAGAGGAAATTTGGGCAGCTACACTTACCAAAGTTGATCATCCATTAGTCTCTAATTTTCTAGATGAGTCTATATTTACTTTGGGCACCCTTGCAACATGGAAATTGTATTTCGATGGGTCTCACATAAAT
>VDFB02331131.1:0-37926 GCA_007258455.2 Sequoia sempervirens
GAGGCCTAGATAAGTGTCTGTGAAGCCCTTGATATATTTAGTTGCACATTTGAAGCAATGTAGGTAGACTACCCTATGGAATTCCTCTTTTGTTCAGCGGAGGATGTTGATGTATCGGTTTCCTCCTTTGCTTGCTCTTCTTCTTCATTGGGGCCATTGCCTTTGCTAGCACTTGAGTTGGAAGCAGGATGCTTCTCATCCCATAGCTTGTGAAACTCTTCATCATCTGACACACTTTCATAAGGTGTGTCAAATTATTTTTTCTCCTGGCGATATATCCAAAAGGCTCTGATCCTTTCAATAGTCCATTCTTCTTCTTTTCTTAGCTTATTAAACATGGATTTTCCCATTTTGGTGTTCTCATCATAATTTGCCTTGCTGAAATAGAACTTATGCCATGGAAACCTATTGTCTCATGTGGGAATATGAATAAGGCTGACCAATAATTCATCTTCATCCTCTAGCGGATTGTGCCTCCTCTCCTAGTAAGGCTGAGGGTTGTGAGTTACCTTGAGATGTTCATATGGCAGATCATTGAAAGGGTTATAATTCCATTTATCACATATCATCACCAACCCTAGATGAGCTAGCTTATCTTACAACAGCGGGTGTGTTTGCTTCTTTTTCATGGCCATTGTTTTGAAGCTTTGTAGATAGATGAAGAATCCCTTGTTCTTGGGTTTTCTGGTACAAAAAGTTATATCAATAATGCATGCCTTTCAAAACAATTCAAGGGCTAGCACTCAATTTGTAACACACGTTGGAAGGAAAAATTGTTCCTTAGTGAAGACTCACATTCGAATGAATGTGAAATCCGCTCTGAAAAACTAGTCACATCGGGGAATGAAGTTTTGCATATGCTCTATTTACATTAGAGTGAGCCGATTAATACTATCCTCTCCTTGCAAATCTTGAAAAATTGGAGTCAAGAAATAATTTGAAAATGCATAGTAATCAAAAGTGGAAGAGAGGAGAGGAGTCCAGACAGAAACTGGCTTTCTTCTATTCTTTTTGTAAAAAATAGACAATTCCACCCGCTTATCAAAGAAATTTGGGTTTTGATGGAAAAACATATGGGCAAGATAGGAAAGAAATCTAAACTTTCGTTTAGCCTAATAATTTTTTATTTGCTCTATCATTTTCTTTGCAAGGTACTCTACAAAATCATACCAAAAATAAGATTGTTTCCTGTGAAACTGGAAACCTGGGCCCAATTGAAACACACGCACCTCCTCGTTGGTGTCTAGACCAAAAACAAATGACACCATTGAAAAGGCATCTTGCAAGTCTTCTGGGAAAGTGTTGTACTATGTTGAAATTATTGGTGGTTTCACCCTGCTTGACTTCAATCCTTTGAGTTTCTTCGTTATAAAACTCCACAGCCTTATTCCTGGTGCTCCATATATGATTCTCCTATGTAGGAGTGAATACCTCCATTGGTATCCCTCTTCTCTTATGACCAAGAATACACAACATATTATGAATGACTACTAGAGTGATGTTAACCAACAGGGTCCAACCCTCGATCGTGTTAGTGCTTGGGTTGAAATGCTTAATGGCTGCATTGACCAATTCTGGGTAGTAGTGCACAAATGGGACCATATATTGAGGGAGCCCGTTGGACCATACTTTATTTGTCATCAAAATTTCCTTTCTAGACACCTTCATTCTTTTGTAGGTTGCTTTCGTCAATCCTTTAGGGTTCTTTGCAAGAAAAGGATCATGAATATTATCCCAGTCTTCCTAAATTAAGATCTGGTCTTTGCAGCTTTTGGGCCTATCCAACTCTTGTGTTTTCCCACCTTGTCTTTTCAGGAATACCTGGTGTGGTGTAAGAATTTTTTTCAAAAATATCCACAATTGGTGCCCCTTGCATGGCTCTAAATAAGCTTTTTGTTGCCCCTCCCTGTAATTCCTAGCTTGAAAATTCTGCCATTTTTTCTTTGCGGGAAGCTTTTTCTAGCTTGAAATCTTCTACAATTTTATCTCGGCTCTGGCTTTGCACTAGAAATGGCTCTTGCTCTGGGAAATGTATTTGAAAAGACCCTTTTAGTGCTCAAAAAATTTGATGCAATACTTAGCTATTTTTCCTCAAGGTGGTAGACGGGAGTTACCTTTTCGCATTTAATTCGGCATGTACTGCCAACCCTTGGCTTGTGCAAGATGAATCACTTGCCATTTTGATGTGACAAGAATTCATAATTACAATTAGCAACCGTATTGAACAACACAATTTTCTTGGAACTTGAATCGATGCTTTGCTAGCAGCTTAAGCATTTGTATGCATTGGAAATTAATATCCCAAAAGGAATGATTAAGCCAAAGATGTGATTAGCATTTGAAAAGATATAAGCTCTGCCTCAGAATAAGCAAAACACTTGGAGAATGACACCTCAGTCCTTGGTCATGCATAACACTTCCGATTGTTTCCACCAACTTAGGCTAACTAATTAGCCCTTATTAGTTTTGCACATAGCAAACCGTACTCAACAGACACAACTAGGTGGGAAATTCGAGCAAGCTCAGGCACAACTTTCAAGTTGGTACTTGATTAGCATCACGTTTATGGTAAGAAAATTACCACACATTTGCTTGCTTTTTCTATAAATAAGCATCTAAGCAGTAGTGAAATCACACTTAGTGATTAGAGAAAATTTGGTAGTAGGTCATTGGTTTAGCAGTTTGGAATTTGCAGTGCGTAGTGTTTTCATAGGATAGACTTAGGCATTTTGCAGAGATAGTTCCAGGCTAGTTGCAAAGTGATTGCCAACATGAATACCCCAATTAAGCTAGTGTGTCACAAGTCTCAGACTTCCTTCTTAGGTGAGATTTCTACTAAGCGTTTGAAGAGGATGATAAAAATTAAGCACTCACTGGCTATTATAGCGATGAAATGGGTTCTAGGATGGGATTTCCTCGAATACGAGGACAAGTATCAAGTTAACACTAATGTGTGCTCACACTTTGTCACCTCCATGTTGGATATAGGAATTCCCAAGCCTCTGATTCTTTTTCTTATCAAAGAAATATTTCCTTAGAAGTACCTAAATGGCCTCAGAGAGGTAGTGGAAAATGTTGCATATGGTGAAGGCATACGGACTGCGAGTGACCTACGGAGGTTCATATAAGAGGATGCGGTTGTGCCATGACTTGTATTTCTGAGTGGATTTTTCCTCTAGCCGCAAGATGAGCACCATCAAAAGGTCATCGATCTTGCCATTTCCTATTTTGCATCTACAACATTGTGTTGTTTTACGACATCAACTAGTACACAGACTTTAGGAACCTTGTGTTCCCTTCACCTCTGGTCGTTGCTCTTGCTAATGATGCTACTGCTGATGATGATGCCCCTATGGATGAAGATATCATGAACATTGATGTTGATGTGTCTATTGCTGCTGCCCATGTTATGGACTGAAGACTTCCACATTTTTCTTTTTTCCCTTTAAAAATTTGTAGCAATTAGTTCATTTTTTGTATACATGCCTGAAAAAGGCTTTTTGTGAAATATATGAAAGAACCAGAATAGAACTATATGATTTTAGAAGCATGGCCCTTGAGCCATTTTGAAAATGCAAATACCAAAGCACATATATAATGAAAATATATCTTTATATAACCATCTTGTTGTCTTCTTTGGCTTCTACAACTAGGTCATCTTTTCCTTTTCAACATGTATGTATGAATTCAATTTTGCATGTGGGTTTTTAATTTTTTGCTCCTTTCAGCTATAAGTTTATTTCTTGACTCTCTGCAATCAATGGGTTTCCTATTCCTTTCCACCTCGAACCACAAAATAAATAAAAAGACCATCCAACCAAACAAAAAGGGAAAGAAGGGAAAAACATTATAGACATATTTACATCGGTAGGGTAGCTAGCTTAATTAAATAGTTTTAGGTGAATTTTGTTGACCAGAATTCCTAGCGCTTCTTTTCCCATAGTTTTTAACTTATATGTATTATGCTCTTTTCATTGAATTATTTTGAACAGGCCTTCCCAAAGGCTGTCAAACTTCTCGTGTTGACCCAATTTCACAACCCTTTCATTAAATTTTAGCACTAAGTCTCCACACTTTAGACCTTGATCGGATGCTTTCTTGTCAAACCACCTTTTAACCACTTGTTTGTGGTTAGTCATGGTTGTTAGGGACTTTTCCCTTTTCTCTTGTGCTTCTAGTAACTCAGCTAACCATACCTCCATTGCACCATTTTGTTCCACCTTGAGAGATTTTAGCAATTATAGTGCTGGAATCTCCATAGAGATAGGCAATAACGCCTCTTTTCCATATACTAGCTCATAGGGTGAATTCTTGAGGACTTGCTTAGGAGTGATGTGGTCTACCTAGAGTGTTGTTCGGAGGTTTTTATGCCATTCCCTTTGGTATTTTGACCCGATTCTTTTGAGTCAGACCAAATTCTTGTTTGTTGACTTAGCTAAGTTGTCCCCCTGCAGGTAGTAGTTTGATGATGTTTTAAGGAATATGCCATGCGTAAGTGTGAATTGACTTACCTTAGAGCCCAAGAAAGCTTTAGTATTGTCAGAGATGATAGTTTTGGGAGGTTCAAATCTTGTCACCAGTTCTAAGAAATAAACTATCTCTGCCTCTATCACATTCTTTAGTGGCATGGCTTCGGTCCATCTTGTGAAGTAGTTAGTGGCTGTCAAGATCCATTTATGTCTTGCACTGGAGGCTGGGTTGATCATTTCAATGAAGTACAAACCCCATTGCGCGAATGGCTCATCAACCACTATCAGATTGAGAGGCATTGCGAAATTCTTTCTTCTTGCTGTGAAGAACTAACATTCCTTGCAAGTTTTCACCAAGGAGTAGGAATCATTGAATAGTGTCAGCCAAAAGTACCCCCCGCACATGATTTGATGGTAGTTGTCTTTGTAGAGAAATGCTTGCTCACGGAATTGCTACGGTAAGTGTCGAGGATCCTTTTTGCTTGCTCTATGGTAACACATCACAACAAAATGCCATTAAAATTTCTCTTGAAAATGATTCCTTCAATGATTGTGTATCCGCTAGTTTGCAGTCGGTAGAATCTCCTCTTCTAAGAAGGAAGGCCCAACAGATACTTTCTTGTATGCATAAATCTTATTCTATTTTCTAGCTAACAACCTTTGGACTCTGACTCATTCATTAGGACTAGCTTCGACTACTCTTCTTTGGTGGCCATTTCTTCATCGTGTGCAAGGCATTCACACAACCCTCTTCCCTGAATGGTCTTGGTAGGCTTAACCTCAATGTCATATTCAAGGATCTTGGTGATCCAATTGGCCCTTTTCTCAGTGATATTCCTCCATGATATATTCACACATGATAGAATGTACAAGATAAACAATAACCTTATTGCAAGATATTAAGTGTCAAAAATTCTTGAGCCCCTTAACTATTGCAAAAGCTTGCCTCTCTACAAAGTTGTAATTTGTCTCATATTCCTTTAGGGTCTAGAAGTGAAATGCTATCGGATGTTCTCCCTTTCCCTTACCATCTTTCTAAGTTAAGACAATAGCAATGCTTGACTTGCTACTGAATACATACATTATGAAGTCCTTTGATAAGTCTAGATTGACCAGAACAAGAGTGGAGGAAATAATATCCTTGAATTTCTCAAATGCTTCTCTAGATTCCTTTGTCCATTTGAATGTTTGATCCTTTTTTAGCATCAGGATAATTGGCCTAATTATTCCTGCAAAATTATAAATAAATTTGCTAAAAAAATTAACCTTTCCCAAGAAGGACTAGATGCCTTTCTTGTTGACTAAAAGGGGAAGCTCTTTGATTGATTTCACCCACTCAGGATCAATTGAAATTCCTTATTTGGACACCACATGCCCCAATAGCTTGTCTTGCAAAACTCTGAAGACATATTTTTTTGGGTTCAGGGATATCCCAAACTCTTAGAATTTCTTGAAAAGCATCTCAAGGTGATCAAAATGATCATCTTTGGATTTGGAGAATACCGTCAAATCATCCAAATAGATTAAGATAATATTGTTAATTAGTTCGCTAAAAGTGATATCCATTGCCTATTGGAAGGTGGCTCTTGCATTTGAGAGGACAAATGGAATCTTAGTGTATGCAAATGTTCCCCACTTGGTAGTGAATGTCATCTTATGTTGATCCTCTTCTTTAACCCATATCTGATTGTAACCAGAGAAGCCATGTAATATGGAGAACATCTCTGATCCTACCACCATTTGTAGGATTGACTCCATTGAAGGTAGCAGATAATGATCCTTCAGGGATGCTATGTTTAGGTCTCGAAAGTCCACACATAGGAAAATATCTCAATTCTTCTTTCAGACTGAGACCAAATTGGATACCCACGTGCTATGCTTGATTGAGAAGATAATCCATGACTAGATTAGCTTTATTAATTCTTGTACCATTAGCACTTCAATCTTGGGATTCACTGGCCTCTATTTTTGGCAGACCGGTTTTGTGCCTTTTGCCAATTCTATTATGTGTTGAATGATATCGTGATCATATCCCCTAAGGTCATCATATGACCAAGCGACCACTCTATATTTTTCACAAAAGTTGATAAGCCTTTCTTTATCGTGATGTGGGACATCCTTCCTGACTTTGAGCTTTCTTCCATCTCTGACCTGAAGGTCTGCATAGTCACCTTTTTCTACTACAAAACTCTGTTTGTCATTTCTTGCATCGTCACAATAGAAAAGATTCTTGAGAGTGACCAATCCCTTTGGAAGCTTGTTGGATTTCAATTGAATAATTTGTCCTTCATAAGCTTCAACAATCTTTGATTGGAGTTGGTCAGCAAATTATCTCAACTACTAGATGAACGAGGCAATGTTTTCATCACTGTCAAACACTTTCCAGCTTTGGTCATTGTCTAGAATCATCAGTTAGACTATCACTCGTACAAAGTGTTTTTTGTGAATGAGGTCGGAGGCAAGATCAAACTAGGATCCAATTGATGCCATTCGGTCCACATCTGTATTATGTTCTCAAGGCACCATATGAATGTTGAAGGCTTCAAAACCCTCAATCAGGTCCCAAACTCGGTGTCTATAGGATCGCATGTGGACATTCTTAGTCATAGAAATTCATAGGGCTTGATAGAATACTAGTTCAGAATCTCCGAACACCATTAATTGCTTTATGCCCATCCATTCCACAAGGCTGATACCTTGCACTAGTCCTTCGTATTCAACTTCATTTTTTGAGCAAGTGAACTAGAAGCAGAAAGACTTCAATGTATTTTCATTCTATGGGGACATTAAACATATCCTAGCTCCTGTGCCATTCTTGCATCTTGCTCTGTTGAAATGCAATGTCCATAACTCTGAAGCTTGACCATTCTCTAGTTTTTCGACAACTTTTAGGAGCACTAGATCTTCATTGTCTATGAAAAAGGTTCCCAACCTAGTAGCATGGTAGTTTCCAAAAGGATCAGTATCCATATGTTCACTCAACAAAACATCTTTTTGATTGGTCTTATCTTCGATCACCTTTTCATCTTCTAGTAGCTTAGTGCAATACATTTCTTGCTTGGTGATAGAAGTATGAGCGGCCTCAAAGTTAATCATGGCCTCATTGGCCACATGTTTCAATGTAGGGCTTTAGATTCTATCTTCATTTTTGCACCGCACTTGGTCCAAAGAATCATGTGTGACCAATCTAGGGATAGGTATCCACCCACCTTTCAAGTAAATTCTTTGGATAGGCAGAGGCCAAACATGGGGGGAACATCAATGATCATAGTATCTTGTGACATCATGATGCTAGGGCAGGAAAATAGAGTCAAAGGGAGATCCTTGATGAGACCGAGAGTTTCAACTCTATTTCCATCAACCTACATGACTCCCTTTTCTAAAGGTTCATAACTAAGCCCTAAAGCTTTAGCTATCTATTTAGGCATAACTGTGGTACTAGCATCAGAGTCAATCATGGCATTGTGCAATAGCTTCTCTCCCATAATAAGCGTTAGGAAGAAGGGTTTATATTTTAGGTTATCTCTTACCTCAGCGGGAGCTTCCACTATGCTATTTGTGAGAACTTTGGCTAGAGGTGATTGAACAAAAAACTTTCCTTTGAGCAATTACTCCTTTGGTTCCATGATTAGATCCTCCCGAAGTGCTTTTTGTAGTAATGTCTTTTGTTTTGGATAGCTAATATATCCCAAAGAGACACATTAGTGGATGATTTCTTTAATAGTTCCACCACATTGAAGGGTGGTGGATTTGAAGATCTCTACTCCTTTGTTCTTGTTATAACAACTTCCCTTCATGGTTGACATTATGGCACCATGGCGGAGGTACTAGGAATTTGCTTAGAAGCACTTTTAGGTTGCAGACTGACTAGTTGCAAGACAACTAGTTCACCCATAAATCTCCTCTTCGAGCGGGTATTGTAATCAAACTGTACTTGAAATGTTTTAGATGCGGATACATCATTGGAAAAAATTGCTTCTTCTTCCTACATCCATGAGAAGAGTGCGTGATCAGGAGAAATGTCCACTTCTTTCTCTAGTGACATCCCTTGCATTTGTACAGTAAGTACCGTGTTGTCAATTTGCGAAGAGGAATACACAACTTCTAGGGTCTAACATTGCAGGTTGGCTACGCTACTCCACTACCTTTTATTGTAGGTTTTTGTGAGAATAGTTTCAGGGCATGAGTGAATCACTGCAAGGGAAGCACCAAGGGTTGGTGTCATCCACTAAATTGTTCTACCCTGCAGTCAACTCTCTGCTAGAGCTTAGGTTGGTGCTTTGCAGCGGAGTGGGTATTGACACTATCTAATTTCTTGTTTGCACCTGCAGATTTTTGTGAGTTCCTCCTTGGAATTGGTTTTGTTGGTAAGAGTAGCTTTCACCTTGATAATTTTGGTAGGTAGGATTTAGAGGTATGACCTAGTTTCGCTTGATAACAATTATCTCATTAATAATAGTCTACAACATTTCCTTGAACTCGCTCATCTCCTCCTTTGAAGAGTCGGATGTAGAGGAAACATTCTGCAACATGCTCAGATATGTGTACATGGATTGAGGAGGAGCTGGTGCAATGGAAGAAGGAATCTCCTTAGTAGGAACTAGTATTTCTGCTAATATAAGAATGATGGGCCGAGGTGGAAATTTCCTGGTGCCTATCAAATTATTCCCTCCTTCGGTAGCAACACTATATGAGCCTGGTAGTGTGGTTCTACCAAGAGACTGGATCATCATGGAAATGTCAGGGTTGATAGATTTCAAATAGAACATAAATGCTAGATAAGGTGGCGGGCAGATATCAACTTGAATCCTCTGCCAGCTTGTATGGAACTGGGAAATGAAGTCAGCCATGGCTTCGTGCAAGGCCTACTTTATGATTGAGAGTTGATAATATAGCAATAATCAATCTCCTTCATTTGAGAATCTCTGGTAAAAAGGATCTCTAAGCTCATCCTAGGTACTGATAGTGTTTGCTTGGAGTGTCTGATACCAATCTATTGCCTTGCATCTAAAAGAGGCTATGGGAAACCTTAGTGCTATATTTTGGTCTATAACGCCATGTACCATACATCTACAACATCTTGCAAATGTTTGGATGGTATTCTTGAGCTATCTCCAGTGAATTTAGGTATATCCTTTAGGGCATAAACTAGGATAGTGACCCAAATGATAGGTGCTATTGGTGTGACTGTTACATATTTTTTGCCTCAGCTCAAATGAAGGAGCTGGCTAATTATTATTTGCCATAAAGTGGAATTGCTGATTGGATTTTAAATGCTGTTTCGCATTATCATTATGCATTGAATATCAGTTATGCATTTTAATGAAGTTATGGAGTTGCAGAGTGCCATTCAGATGTTGCAGATTTAAAAGAAAGATAGGATTGAGTAAATGTGCAAAATAGTATTTCAGATTCTTTTATTCATTTCAAAAAGAACTCATATTTTTACAAGGCTTCATTTGATTTCACAATCAGAATAGTATTACAACATTGCATGAGATACATTTTTCTTTTCAACTAAAAAGAAAAATTGAAATCAAAGATCCACACAAGCCATGGATATAACTGTGACTATGACAATGTATTTCTAACAGTACAATGCACTACTGAAGATGCAAAGGGAAAACATATAAGCAATAGCATATTCATCATTGCCTGGTTATCAACGCTTGATGTTGAATGGTGCACCTCGTCATCTCGAGCTTCGTCAACCTGTAAGAGGAAAAGAAGGGTGTTAGTGGCTCCGACTATGACGTAACTCATATGATGCACCTACAATAGTATAGTATACTATTAGCAATGCATTGAAACAATTAGATTCAATCAAGTGCAGTATGAAGAAGTGAGTTGAAGGAGAATTATCAACATCATAATCAACATGTTCCATTTTTTATGCTAACACTGTTTGTTTCCTTGTGCAGGTATAGGTAAAGTCATGAAGCAGAACATTATTCAAAGACTAAGCATGTGGAGTAAAACGGGCTCCCACAAGGGTAGAGCCCGACATGTTGCCCTATACATTAAATGGGTTGTTTTTGAAAATATATTTCATCATATACATCAAACAAAGTGAAATACAACTGAAAGAGTGAAACAGAGTTATCCATCAAGTAACAAAACCAACTGTGCATTCATAACAATCAACATTTCTTTTTGAAGGCTATAGGTGAACAGTGAGTTTAGTTCACTTAAGGAATTTAGCTAAGTGCATTTGCATCAGGAATTGCTGAATTACTTCATTTTATGTGCTGATTATAATCATATATCATGTGAGTTTCAATTCATCATTTATCTTTTTGATAGTGAACAAGCATACACATGCCTTACTGTTTTGTTCTAGTTTTCATCATCAAAGAGAACAGTTTCTGAGGGCCATTTTTGCAATGAAATATAAAAATGCATGAAGAGTACCATGTTGCTCATGAGAACAAATACAGGCAGTGCACCTGAGTGTTAGACAAATTTCTAGTTCTGAGTTGATTGGTGAAGAAATACTGCATTATCAATGGTAATAATAAAGTGGTCTTTTCGAGAAGATAACAGAGGAACGAGTATTTTCTTTACAAAATGATTTTGAGTTACCAGTTATACATTTGAACTAGTGTTTAAAAGTGGTTCATACTGATGCAATGTTTCAATTCAAAATCAAAATGGAAAAGCCTCTATAGAATTCAAATATAGAAAATGAAAGCTGCTATGTTAGAGTTTAATACTGATTAACAAAAAAGACAACAAAAGCAGTGAACTCATTTTGATTATAATGGTGCCTCAAACGGGATCATGTGTCGTGATTAGTCAAGGATAACAATCAAATGTGATGTTCTTTCATTTTGTTTTCTATGAGTTACAGGTGTCAGAAAAACATCACTTGTAATGGATCAAGTCGTGAATTAAATATAACAAATATGTAGGATGTTGATCATTTCTAGATTATTCAGTCAAAGTCTTGACAAAATAGTGAAGTAAAGTTTCTGTCATATCTACAAGAGAGCTATAGAAATGTCAAAATGGAATACCTAGTAATATGGGCCAATGAATATAGACAAGCACACAAGTTATTATTATTCCATCATGTTCTTATATACTTTTGAAGGAATTTTTTTTAATCAAGTAACAGTGATGCAGTAAGTGGCTCTCTTGCAAGATGAACAGTATGCTAATGAGGTTAAAATAAAGACAAACATTCAAGA
Source organism: Sequoia sempervirens (assembly GCA_007258455.2). Classification (NCBI taxonomy): domain Eukaryota; kingdom Viridiplantae; phylum Streptophyta; class Pinopsida; order Cupressales; family Cupressaceae; genus Sequoia; species Sequoia sempervirens. Next base: position 11,660 of record VDFB02331131.1, read on the forward strand.
TATCTTTTGTTACGAAGGTGAAAGCTGCTGTGTTAAAATTAAGAAGGGACAAGGAGAAACAACTGTTGTGTTTACAATGAGTAAGCATAGATACAATATATTTAAGAGGTCATTTCCTTCACAATGCATGGGTATAGTCATTTTGGGGGAAGTTATAAGTGACAGCAAGTGAGCTTTTCAGAACATGAAAGAAGGAGCAAGCAGTTTCTATTAGCCTAAAATAACAAAGGAGGCATGAGTTTATTGTCTAAATAATGCAGAATGTGGATTATAGGAGACCATAATGGAATTTTAGTTTCGAGCTTCATATGTATACGAGGTTCCAGAATGTGCATTCAAGACAGATCTTTCAGATTCTTAGTACTCGGAGAGTATTCTCAGAATACGAATGTTGGGTGTTCTTTTAAAGAAAAGTTTACAGCTCTATGTCAATGACATTTCCAGAATTGAGCTCAGGTATTATTACTATCAGGAAGGTTACATAAATATAAAATGCCACTGGTTTTCTGAGTCAAAGTCCTGAAAGAAATGCAAGCAAGTATACAGTTTATCACCATTGCAAGCAAATAGAGGTCAAGTGTTGCCAGAAATGAAATACATGATTTTGCTTTGAAAAAATTCCAAAACCCATGATATTGTTTTGTTTCGGAAGTGTGGGGTAAATCACTTTTTGTTCTAGCTCAAGCCATATGGATAAAATGAATAACAATTATTTCATAGTCTCTAATGCTTTCAAATATAGAAAAATGCATTTTTCTTCAAATTTTTTGAATAACTTCATGGGGTTTTGCTTTCAAAAGTGCAGAAATATGATAATTGATGATACCCATATGGGTTTTTCATGAAATCAATAGTAAACTACAAACAATGAAGATTTCTATGTTGAATCGAGTTTAGAAGAGAAGCAAAGGCATTTTCTTTCAATAATTCAAAAGACCCATTACAAGTTTAGCATGAAATACAGAAAATGGGGTTTTCCTAAAAAATTCGAGTACCCATTTTTAGGGTCGGCTTCAAAATGCAGAAAAAATAATCATCTACAGAAATACCCATGTGAAATTTGGAGAAAATGGAAAGAATATAAAAGAATACAAACTCTCAGATTTGAGTCGAATGCAGAGAAAGTAAAATACAATTTTTTTCAACTTTCTGTCATACCCACAAATAGAAATGTTATTAAATTAACATAATGGAGAATTTCTGTTTTGGGTCGAGCCCAAAATTCAAAATAATGCTTTCTACAGTGCATATTTGGCATGGCCTGAACATGGCCAAAATCTATGTCTCAAGAGGAGAGCACTTTAAAGTTTCCAGAGAAGCAAAGAAAGATGGAGAAAATTACTAGTTCAAAAATTCTGATATAGTCTAAAGCCGCAGCCATAGCTTTCTTTTTAGTTTCCAAATGCAAGGGTTCGAGTTTCCAAGTGGTGGCCGAGCTCTCACTAGTGAATGGAGCACAGCAATGAGCATGAGAAGCACACAGAAATGTAGAGTAAAGTCATTAGAGTGAGTTCACCATGGCCTCAAGGCCAAAATAGAGGTTACAAAAACCATTAACTAAGCTTACCTTTGCATAGAAAAGAAAAACCAGAACACAAGTCAAGTTTCCATGGAATGCACTGTAGAAGTCGAGCTCAAGATCATAATGGTATGGTGAAGTCAAAGGAAAAAGTAGATCATAAACAAACTCACACAGGCCGTGCCCTTAGGGATTTTTGATGCTCAAAATAACGAAATGGAAAAGCTATTTCACCATGAAAGAAGCTTACCCACTGGAGATTCGGTCAACTAAAGAGTAGAGGAAGATTTCTATGCACACGGTCTCAAATCCAACATCATCATGGCAACATTTTTCTCTTAGACAAAATTTCTTTCCTTTCAAAAGTCACGTGTGTGAAATGATTAGAATTAGGGTTCGCCCCTATTTTTGGTCAATACACTAATTCGAGCTTTGTGAAAGTTCCGAAATGTTCATTCAAATGCACATGTTGAATATCAAATGGTGGTCAAACCCATAGTCTATTCCTTGCGATTTATTTTAAGCCTAAGTCCAAATCAATGATTATGTTAGGCCGAATTTATTATGCCTAGGGTTGTATTTAGGGACTTTAGGTTTTGAGTTAATATCATCTTATGCCTTAGGAGAAAAATGAAGTGGGACTTGAGCATTTTAATGTTATTGTTTTATGTGAAGACAATGAGATGATATTTGTGAATACCCTATGACTTAGGGTTAATTATTTTTAGAGTTTTATTTTTGATTGATTTTGGAGAAATCAATGATGGAGTTAAAAGGAAGATTATGTAATATGTTTTTTCAATTTTTTGAGAAAATCAGATTGATATCTTGGAGAAATAAGCAGTTTTATTTTTGCAAAAGATTTCCAAATCTTTGAGTTGCAAAAATAGACAAAATTGTAAAAATCTACATCTTGTAAAGCAGAAGCATAAAAGCGATATTCTATAAATTGCTTTATGTTTTCTTGCTATTTTTAGCAGATCTTTGACTGATTTTTATTCTTGGTCAGATTCCAGACTTATCTTGGAGAGATAAGGTGTTTTTTGAACTTTTAAAGCAGGATTTGCCTATTTTTAGAGGCTTGACAGTGTAATCATAAAAGCTTTGTGCTTTTTTTTGCTTTAAAGCAGTTTTTGAGTTTGTTTGAGGCCTTTTTTCCTTGAGCTTTTTCTGAGCTTGGATTAGGGTTTCCTTGAGAGTTCTTTGGATGGATTTAGTCTTTCAACTCTCCATTCTCAGTAGTTGAGATCGGTTTCTTGCCCTTACTCATTTCGGGGAGCTTGTAAACCTTTTGATACTTAGTTTGAGCAGATTAACACTCTTCTAGTTTTAATAGAGCAGCAGATTTCTCCTCATTTTCTATCTTAAATTTTGTAATAGCAATCTGATGTACTTGTGTTTTCAAATTGAAATTCTTTTATGTCTTGCTATTATAGGTGGTGTTTCAGAATTACATGTTTCAGGTTGTATGTTGTACTTGTTTTCCAGATTGTCATGCAAATCACTGATGGGATATGTGCCAATGAGATTGTGAGGATTACTGCAATAGAGAAGTTGTTATGAGTGGTTAGGTCTGAATTCTTAAGTTTGGTGAATCATCTTTTAGAAATAGGTTTTTATGTTCAGTTATTCTCATCCTTTTCCTCAGAAGCTGTTTTAGAATAGAATTCATCATTCAGAGAACCAACTCACTCTGGAGATTCCTCTTTCACGTAAGATCACCGACATCTGAAAGAGGTTTCCATGTTTTAGTAGTTTGCTGAATATTGCATTCAACAGGGTGCAAAACTATTGATAACAGTAACAAGAAGGCTTCCAGTGTCCCATGCCACATAATTTCTGTTAGCATCAGACAACATGGCTAGTGGAAAGGGAGGAGGAAGTGGAACATTCACTAATTGGGTCATGGGGTGTACTGTCCCTAATGATGGTACTAATAAACTAAGATTATTTGCTACTTGGGACCTAGTAATAGGCTGATGGCTCATATACCCTTCTAAAAGTTAGTTTCATTTAAGCTCAATACCACGTGGCATGCTAGGAAAAAGAAAATTGTTGATGCCAAAAATTGGCAAGGTAACAACCCTTTGTTGGAAACTCAGTTTATGGGGGACTTATTGCGCTGAACTAAGTGACCTCCAGATTTTTAAAGAAGTTGAATTCTTCTATAATTAGGGTTTTGGAATGGAAAAATGAAGCATATATAAAAATAAAGAATCTAAAAAAGGCGATGCGTTATAATTTAGATAAAAGGTACTATAAACCTATCTTTTGGATATGATCTAAGGGCCCACTTAGCAATTTACCATGTCATAAAATAACACAATTTAAGGATTGCAGCATGAACAACTCATTCAATGACATAAAATAATTATCACACCCATTTATTGAAAAGAAGAGTCAAAAGACATTATCTAAACTAGTAAACTTGGATTCAAATTATAGAAGTATGACAAATAAACCATTCAAACAATAATGGCATAGTGTAAAGTTTATCAATAGCATAAGAAAATAGAGAGGCTGAACAATGACACAGTCTATGAGTTCTTGCAATAATCTAAACAATAAAAAGGCCTGGTGTCCCTCCAAAAATCTTGTAATTCTTAAAACTAGTGGAACTTAAAAAATATGTAGCATATAATCTTCAAAATCAGAACCCCTCTTTAAAAGAAAAGAGTGATATATATAGCAAGCCTCCCACCGCTGGCAAGCAGAAACTGAAAAGATTCAGAATCCTTAGCAATGATGTAGCGGCAATGGTTACCCTTAGCTGTTGCAATAGAAAAGGTTTGGGTCATAGCATTTGGCCGCTCCACATTCAGGTGCATTCCTTGCGAATGATGGTAGTGGTCCCGAAAAAGTCCTATGCAAACAAGTGTCACCCCCTCATATAGGCAGTTAGAACACATGGTAGCATATCATAGTCCATAGTTCACTTCATCCCTTGCGTTGAAGAAGCATTCGCTAAAGAGATGTGTGGCAACATTTTTCTACCCACAGTCGATGTTTCCTTCCTTCGTAGAAAGCTTACACTTAGATGACATGTAGCAAAAATGTTTACTATAGACACCACCTGTGGGCTCCACCAAATCTTTGTGCGAATGGGAGCTATGTGGAACATGGGTGGGGACTGATGAGGAAGTGAAGGGAAGCAATCAAAATAACCTGTGGTGAAGACGTGGGAGCACAACAGGGGTTGATAGAAGAGCAAGGAGAAAATTCCTTTGGAGAGCAATGAGTAGACAGGTGGCAGAGGTCATGGTGATTATAAAAAAGGGGTCGATGATATTCATTTGAAGGCATGGGTTGGTACTTAGCCAAAAATAAAACCGAAAGGGAGCATGGTGAATTTCGTATTCACAAATACCATAGGTTGTTTATCTAGAAAAGGTTACGGGAAGTGGCAACTAGTTAGCCTGCAAAGTGAGAAGTCTTTCATCAAATATGATCTTCACATTAATTAATATTTATGGCCCCTCTAGTTACATTAAGAAAGGGAATTATGGGTAGAGCTTAGTGTTTTCTAAAGTAGGGTATTTCCTAAATGTTGGATTTTAGGGGGTGATTTCAATGTGATCTTGCATAGTGAGGATAAAATGGGGGGTATGCAAAGAAAGTATCAATCCCAATTGGAATTTGAGAACTTTGTAAGGGGGAATGATGTGTTTGAAATTCAGATGGAAAATGGAGAATACAGATTGGATCAATTTTTGTTTAAAGGAGAGTGGGAGATTTCCCATTCACCTTTGAAGGTAGCATCTTACCTCAATCAAGGTCAAATCACTATCCCATTAAGCTAGAAATAATGGGTGAAAAGAGACTAGTGAGATGTCCCTTTAAATTTTAAAGCATGTAGCTCAAGGATCAAAACCTTTCAAGGTTGATTGACACATGGTGGAATGGATGGAAAGTTGAGGGAAGCAAGATGTTCGGCATGGTATCAAAATTAAAGGTCCTCAAGCAACAAATAAAGGAATGAAATAGGACCCATTTTAAAAATATATTCAAGGCCAAATGTAGGCTAGAAGAAGAGTTATTAGCTCTTAATGAAGTGGTATTATCTTTAGGAATTTACAATAAAAATACCTGAAGGAAAAGGAGTTGCTCAAAGAATATGAGGAGATACAGGCGAAAGAGGAAGTGTATTGGGGGCAAAAATCTAGGGAGATCTAGATGTCAGAGGGGGATAAGAATATGAAATACTTCCATAAAAACACTAAAGATCAAAGAGAAATCAATAGAATTACAAGTCTATGGGGAGATGATGGGTCAATTGTTGAGTCTCTTAGAGACATCGTCAGGGAAGCAGATGCCTATTTTGAAATTTTGTTAAATAACATAAAAGGATAAAGGCTTGTATCACAAAATTAGCTTTTGGATGCGATCTTAAAGTTGGTTAATGAAGGGAAAAACAAGATGTTGATGAGTGAATTCATGAAAAAGGAAATAAAGGTTGCAATATTCCAGCTTCATACAGATAAAGCACTAGGGCTGAATGAGTTTCTAGCATGATTTTTTCAAAAATGCTAGAGAATTATGGTAAGTGAAGTGGTTGCAGCTATAAAAGACTCAAGGAGATTGAGAATGGTCTTGAGGGAATTGAGAAACACCTTAATTTCATTGACCCCTAAAAAGGAGAAGCCATCATCTTTAGATGAATTCAAACCCATAGCTCTTTGCAATACATTATACAAAATCACGGTGAAAGTAGCATAAAACATGTTGGTGTAAATAGGTGTTTTACCTATCTAGTCATTAGTAGGTCCTATTTACATGTTAAGTTTACTTATTAGGTCCTAGGAGGGAATATTTCTAGAAGGTGTTAGTTGTCATTATATATTATCTTATCTTTTGAATTTTAACACATGTGTCCTAGGTAGTTATGATAAGTTGTCACATGACATAAGATTAAGACACTTGTCATAATCTTGTTTAATCATGTCTCACCTTAGCTATATAACTAGGTGGTCTCATTTATAAATCAAATTCTATTAGATTTAATTCCATTGCAATCTTGAGCATTGCATATTAATATCTCTTGTGCTTTCATGAAGTTCCTAAATCTTGGGTGGCTCTAATCTTCAACCAAATCTTGCATGGTGTAGTTATTTTATACCAACTTTTACATGGTATTGGAAAATCTTTGGATTGTGTTCTACATTGTTTCTAGGTGATTCTGGATTGTCTTCTTCAACAGTGTGGCCTAGAATTCCTGTTTGGTGTGTGACTACTTTCAACATCGACATGGAGACACTTGAGCATTCTTTAGAGACATCGCACATCATCCATCTTCTCACATAATTCTTTTAGGAATGGGAAGACATCTTGCATACCATCTTGGTTTTGTTTCTTCCTAAGGGGAGGAATGTTGTTCAACAATTTTGGATCATCTTCAACATTCAATGTTGATCTTCTCTCATCATTGCAGGAGACTCAACATTGAGGGGGGGCTGCATGGTCTCTCTTCTTCTTCTCTCTCATGGGGGTCATCTTGTTTTTTGTCTCTCTTTTGGGGACAATTTTTTCCCACTGGGTTTCCTCCTTTTCTCTATTTGTGAGAGATTGTATTTGCATTGTACATGGGTACCTAACATGGCCTCATAGTCGAGACCCATCCTTGTTTCATTTTCATAATAATTAGCTACTCCCTAAGTTGCACTTAAGGGGGGGTGTTAGTGTAAATAGGCGTTTTACCTATCTAGTCATTAGTAGGTCCTATTTGCATGTTAAGTTTACTTAGGTCCTAGGAGGGAATATTTTTAGAAGGTGTTAATTTCCATTAGATCTTATCTTATCTTTTTACTTTTAACACATGTGTCCTAAGTAGTTATGATAAGTTGTCACATGACATAGGATTAAGACACTTGTCATAATCTTGTTTAATTCTATGTCTCACCTTGGCTATATAATCCAGTGTTCTCATTTGTAAATAAATTTTTATTGAATTTAATTCCATTGCAATCTTGAGCATTGCATATTAATATCTCTCGTGCTTTCATGAAGTTTTGAGATCTTGAGTGGCTATATCTGCAACCAAATCTTGCATGGTGTAGAGTTATTCTATACCAACTCTTACATAATAGACTTAAGAAAATTCTACCAAAAATAATTTCAAAGGAGCAAATAGGATTTTTACTTAGGAAGTCAATCCTAGAGGGGTTCATTATTGCACAGAAAGCCACTCCATTTAGAAAACTAAAAAATAGAGTATCTTACTGAAACTGCATATCAAAAAAGTATATGACTAGGTGGATTGGAGGTTTATGTGCAGGGTGATTTTGGCCTTTGGGTTTGATAATAAATGGGTAAACTAGGTGTTCAATTGTATTACTAGCCCAAAATTTTCAATCATTGTGAATGGAACACCAAAGGATTTATTTAGAGCATCAAGAGGAATTAGACAAGGTGATCATCTCCCACCCTTTTTGTTCATTGTCATGGCCAAGGCATTAGGAAGGGCTTTTAGTGCCACAAAAATCATTTGGAAGCTAGAAGGAATTTAGATAATGTGCAATGTGCCTATTGTGACCCATTGATAGTTTGCATATGATACAATTCTCTTTGGGACTACAAAATGTTGTAAAACCCACAAGTTGAAGGAGATATTAGAACTTTAGTCTGAGGCTTTGGGTCAAGAGGTAAGTGAGGCAAAATCAAAAGTCTATTTTTTTCATACTCCACATAAAGAGCAAGAGAACCTAAGAGTTCTGAGATTTAGGAAAGGTCAATTACCATGTAGATACCTTGGATTGCCTTTAGCATTGGGAGTGGGAAATGGCAAGTTATGGGACCCCTTGATATATAAGGTAAATAGTCGAATGCCATCATGGAAGGGGTAGTGGTTATCATGGGTTGACAGGTTAGTTATGCTAAAGGTTGTTATTTATATGCTTCCAATTTATCTAATGTCATGTATGATGTTGCCCAAGGGCACATATCAAGCTTTAAATCAAAGTATGGGGAACTTATTTTAGAAAGGGAATGCTAGCAAGAGGAAGTTCACACTAATTGTGTATGATAGGATATGCAAAGTGAAGGAGGCAGGGGCATAGGTTTGCAAAATATTTTGAGACAAAACAAAGCATTGGGGGCCAAGTTGGTTTGGAAGATGTATATATAAAGAAAGTTGAAATGGGCTTAGATTATTTAGAATAAATACCTGGGGGATGACAATGAGTGCAACATCTTGACTACCAACACACTTCTCAAAGGTTTGAGAGCCTAGAATTTCATGTTGAAGTGCAGGTCACTAATTATAGAGTTCTTATCTTGGTATTTTCATGATGGTATCACAACATTGTTTTGGGAGGACTCATGGGGGTACCTAATAATAGATAGTCTGGAAGACTTGTGATAGATGAAAGACATTCTATCACAAATTTGGGGAATGAATGTGAGAGATTAATTGGAGATCAACTATGTTGAAGGGACCTGCAATTGGAAATGGAAGGAATTCAATAGGCTAAATCTTCCTATTGTTGAAATCTCATAGCTACAATTGATTATTAAGGATGTAATCACAATGATCAGGGAGGGTAAAGATAGGTTGGTCTAGATTGTCTCTAGTTTAGGTTAGTACAACATTAATGATAGTTTCTTGATGCTAGGGAGGAAGGATAGGAGGACCACACTCTCGTGGAAATTATGTTGGGATAACAAAGGCCTTCAGAAATTTGGGGCCTTTACTTGGACCACAATCCAAGGGAGGATTTTGACGGTGGGTAGGTTTAGTAGAATGGGCTATCATGGACCATCATGGTGTGTAATATGAAAATCAAGTGAGGAAGAAGAAAATAACTTGTTTCTTGGATGTCCCTTTGCTCAGGAGTGCTGGAGGTAGTTGTGTGTGAAATTGGGATGGGTAAATTCCCTTTTGAATGATATTTTGTCCCTTTTCAAATCATGACCCTTATTAAAAAGGAGAGTGATGTATTCAAGCATATGGATAATTATCCCATCCATTCTAATTTGGGAGATTTGGAAAGAGTGGGACCGAAGAATATTTCATGGAAAAGAGATGAACTTATCATCCTTTCAAAACAAGGTGGAGGTAGTCATAGTTGAGGTTGTGAACAATAGAGTTTTAAGATTAAATACACAAAAATTAAAATTCATGGGTTGGGATGTGAAGTTGAGACTTGGGTGGTTTGGTCTCAAGATTCGAGAATTTGGGAGTCAAGGGGTTGTGGGGAAAAAATAACCTTGGTCCAAGGTGGTTTGGAGACCCCTTGATTAGGCATGGGGTAAATTGAATTTTGATAGGGCATCAAGAGGGAACCCAAGAAGGTTGGGGGCTGGATGTGTAATCCTCAATTAGAAAGGGGCTATCGCGGGGGGAACTCTCAACCTCTCTCCCTGATGGAATGAATAATATAGTAGAACTACAAACGATGATTCAAGAGCTACAATCCTACCAAGAGCTTAGGTACAAAAACATCGAGGTGGAAGGAGATTTGATTTTTGTGATAAGTTCTCTTAGGTCGGGTAAGATTTTGAATTAGAAATTGCAGGGGATAGTGGACAAAGTAGATTTGTTTGTTGGGGAAGTTTGGAAATTACATGGTGAGTGGTCGTGCCCACAAAAGGATATGAAAATCATGGCAAAACCTATCCTGGGAATTGGACATTCTAGCAGGCAAGTAATACCTCTTCATGGTCGTTCATTTACTTGTCAAACCAGGGAACGTAAACTTTAAATGGAGCGGAACTATATGTGAACTAAGAACCAGTTTCAGTCACAACCTATTGGAAATAAATACTTGGAAAGAAATTCTACCTATGCTACAGGAAGGGAATGCAAAGTTCTCTTGAATCAATCATAATCTAACCAAAGTAGAAATCATAATAGCTACAATTGAGAGACAAGCTATAAACTGGCCTTATGCTGTAGGAACAAACACAAGGATGGGTTCTCGATGTTGCAGGAACAATATAAGACTAAGCTTGTGCTGAAACTTCTAAAATGAAATCTAACTTGGATTAACAAAAGATAAAAAACTACTCTCCTACATATACTTACTAAGTGGCCCCCCTTAGCAAGCATCAACTAATTTACACAGAAGATTGTGCTCAGAACTCCATCAACTTTTATTCATAACGTGAAATCATTTGCATTGATTGTTCTACTTCAAAAAACTAACAAAAACTCTGATTCATATTATAACTCTAACTCTTACATAATTTGCTTCTCTATCTATCTCCTTCCTTGTTCACCCGCGCAGGAGGAACACTTATTTAAATAAGAAGAACAACTAACTAACTAACCCTAACAGAGAAAGACCTGATGTAAAATGTATCCTGAAATCGAGGAACAGACTTCATAAATGAGTTTATCCGTTCAACCCGATCCAAAGAGAATCTAACACTCCGCTCTTTCCAAATTAAATGTCATTTAAAATCCATCCCAACAATTTCAGTCAAAGAGTCTTTGCCAGAGCTTCCTCGAAGTCGTGCAGGAAATGGACTTTACTACAAGGCCGAGATTGGCTGCGCTTGACTCAATCATACCTTCTTCAACAATCTATGAAACACAAGGTAACAGATGTGAAAGAAAAGGCACATGGCACATACACAATATCCATTCATTAATCACATATTTAAATCTATTTCATCATTCAAAAACTACATACGTTATACCAATCATTTGGGGAGTCAAACAGGGTAATAAATATAGACAAGTCAACATGATAGGCTGCAGGAACATGAAAGTGTATTGCTACAGGATATCCCCCAATAAAAGGTTTCAAAAGAGTTAAACAACCATGAACAAAAAAAGTAAAGGTATTAAAATTACACCATGATATCCAAATTATGAGCATATTTTGGGCTCATCATTTTTCCCCCTACTTAATCCAATGCTGCTCCTCCAACATTAAACTTCCTGGTGGTCTCTCCGAAATCAGTGGTTGAGGCATGACCCTGAAATGGAATTCCAAATTTGTAACAAAAACCTCTGAAACTCTGCCACCTTTCATACCTACGGGCTTCTGTATCTTCATTAATATTTGTAGCCTGGTAGGGATAAAGGGGCCACATTAGCACAGGAGATCTAAATGTTAATGGCAACCACAATTCAAACCACTTTTGAAGTCCCAACCGTATGTATCTGCTTGATCGTTTAAGAGCTGCCATAAAATTTAGGGGACTGTGAGGCTCAGACTTTCTTAACCCAACAGTTAATCTCTCCCACCTCTTTTCAATTCTAGAGTATGACAGTCTCCAAGATGAGTATGTCTATTCTTGAAACTCATCATATACCTATTTTCTGAGATCAAATATTTTCATCCTGGCTGTATCATTATTAAAACCATATGCCACAGTAAGCTAGGTTTTCAACATTCTATGGGGGTCTGAACTCTTAGGGTGCAATGGAATAGGCTCATGCCTTTCGGATTCTTCATATGTTTCCCATTGCCTACCATAATTTGCTTCATTTGCTGCCCAAGTCATAAGTGATCTCAAATGGATGTCGCCAATATACAGAAGGGGATTCCACTCTGTTTCAAATGGAATTAAAAAGCCATGTAAATAAAATTCACACAAAGAATTTCTTAGCCAATTAGGGGCTGCCTGGTATGCATCGTAGAATTCTTTAGTATTGTGAAGAATAGGATCTTGATTTCTGGAAATTCTCATTAGTTGGAACCACAAGAACTGTTCCTTGAGGGCCAAAGCATAAACTCTGGGTGGTGGTCTGTATTCCATAATTTGACCAGTTACCTTCAACATTTCATCCATTTTCTCCTTTAACTCCTGAATTCCCTATTTCTGCCCTTTAATTTCCTTTTTCAGTTTCTTCTTTTCTTCCTCCCAAAGACTTTGTTGCATTTCAGTCTTGGCTAGGTGGCAGAAACTCAGGGTTTGCAATGTAACCGGTCTCCATGTAGCTTTGAAATATTCCAAAAATTCAATTAAAAATGTCTTTTTGTAGACAACAATGGCTTGACAAGTTGCAGGGGGAAATGAGGCTTCATTGGCCACTTCCAATTGTTCAGTCTGTTCTTCCTCTTGTTGCAGGATGAATTCCTGTTGCTGCAGTGGAGAAGACTATGCTTCCTCTAAAATCTACATAGCCGCAGCAACCAAGTCATTGAGACTTGGTACCCCCCTTTCATTATGCTCAACTTCCCTTGTCTCAACTTGTTCTTCTTCAAGAACAACAAATGAACTCTGTGCAACACTCTCAGACACATTTTGAGAAACATCATATTCAGACTCTATAGATTCTTTTGAAATTATAATAACCTCAGGTTGAGGTGAAGCAGGGGATACTTTACATTGTGTTCTTGTGGAAACTCTTCTTGGCAATGTTGCGGCTACTAGAGGTGCTCTCGTAGCCTTGCTCTTTTTGAATTGCCTAGAAGGTTCTGCCTTGTCAGAGGATGATGGTGAACTGGTGACGGCAACAAGTGTTGTTGTAGGAGACAATGCTACTGGGGAAGATGCTGCAGGAGAAGAATGTTGCCTCTTTAGAGAACGAGGGTCAGATTCTAGGGTTTGTTCCACCCCAGATGACTCTCCAACCTTTGTTTTTCCTCTCTCCCTCCTACTAGCAGCCCTAGTTTGCACTCGGGCAAAGGACTCTGGGGTGAGAGTTGCAGGACTAGGTGCTATAGGAGCAGATGACCCTTGCCCTATTCTTCTATTGGTAGACGCCATTTCCTCTTTCTTTTTTGAGGCTGTAGGGTAAGTTCCCTAGGGGGTTCTGGATGTTATAGGCTCTTTTGGGCAAAAAATTTTTGCCATGAAAGAGGTGATACATCTCTCAAAGAGCGTTCAATCAACAATTTTATAAGGCCATGGTGAGCAATAGAATTATCTTTCCCCTATTGGGTTCCATGGGCACATTGTTCCAGAAATTTTAACAAAAAGTTTGGAACATTAACAACTAATCCATGCCTCATATGACTTAGCAATTTGAAGTAGTAAGAATGCAGGTAAGAAAAACGGCCTTCACAAGTTAAATACCTGATTATGAAAGCAACGTATTCTGGGTATGGAGGAGGCAACAACACTCACTTGCATCCCTGCTTTGAGACCTCCAAAGGTCCATCAGTGGGTATTGTAAATTTTTCCCTTACAAAGGTAGCATCCGAAGAAATTTTTTTTCCAACGGCTGGAAGCCCGGTTACCTTTGTAATTCTTTCTTCAGTTACAACAACTGTTAGACCCCATACTGTAGCCTCCCCTTCAGAAAAGGTTCTCAAAAATTCACTTGCAACCTCCTCATTAAAAGCATCTAAACTCAAAAAATAATTCAGCCAACCACAGAGGCTGAATGCTTGGATTGTTTGAGGATTTTGTATTAATAGCTCATGAGCTATAGGCTCGTCTTACCAGCTGACCACCCATGTTCACAGTTTTTCCTTAGCTGAACTTAACTCTTTTCTAAAAATCCAAAAATTTCCCTTTCTGCTCTAGTTCTTTTTTGTCCCGCTGTCACTTTTCTCTTCTTTTCCAAAAATGAACTTTTTAAACAAGAAGTTTTAAATTGTGATTTACAATGAAAAACATGCAATGAAAAAGACATGTGATCATATTTGGAAAGTACCAGAAAAAATAATAAAGAAATATTATCTGAGTAGTTGTGACAGCAGTGAAAGAACAAGTTTTAAAAATGGATTATCCCACAAAAATGGTCGCGCCAACAAAAGGATATGAAAATCACGGAAAAACCTATCCTAGGAATTGGACATTCTAGCAGGTGACTAATACCTCTTCATGGTCGTTCATTTACTTGTCAAACTAGGGAACGTAAACTTTAAATGGAGCGGCACTATATGTGCACTAAGAACCAGTTTCAGTCACAACCTATTGGAAATAAATACTTGGAAAGAAATTCTACCTATGCTACAGGAAGGGAATGCAAAGTTCTCTTAACTCAATCATAATCTAACCAAAGCAGAAATCATAATAGCTACAATTGAGAGAAAAACTATAATCTGGCCTTATGCTGCAGGAACAAACACAGGGATGGGTTCCTGATGCTGCAGGAACAGTATAAGATTGAGCTTGTGCTGAAACTTCTAAAATGAAATCTAACTTGGATTAACAAAAGATAAACAACTACTCTCCTACAAATACTTACTAAGTGGGCCCCCTTAGCAAGCATCAACTAATTTACACAGAAGATTGTGCTCAAAACTTCATCAAATTTTATTCATAACGTGAAATCATTTACATTGATTGTTCTACTTCAGAAAACTAACAAAAACTTTGATTCATATTATAACTCTAACTCTTACATAATCTGCTTCTCTATCTATCTCCTTCCTTATTCACCCGTGCAGGAGGAACACTTATTTAAATTAGAAGAACAACTAACTAACTAACCCTAACAGAGAAAGACGTGATGTAAAATGTATCCCGAAATCGAGGAACAGACTTCATAAATGAGTTTATCTGTTCAACCCGATCCAAAGAGAATCTAGCACTCCACTCTTTCCAGATTAAATGTCATTTAAAATCCATCCCAACAGTTTTGGTCAAAGAGTCTTCGCCAGAGCTTCCTCGAAGTTGTGCAGGAAATGGACTTTACTGCAAGGCCGAGATTGGCTGCGCTTGACTCGATCATACCTTCTTCAACAACCTGTGAAACACAAGGTAACAAATGCGAAAGAAAAGGCGCATGTCACATACATAATATCCATTCATTAATCACATATTTAAATCTATTTCATCATTCAAAAACTACATGCATTATACCAGTCATTTGGGGAGTCAAACAGGGTAATAAATATAGACAAGTCAACATGATAGGCTGCAGGAACATGAAAGTGTATTGCTACAGGATATCCCCCAATAAAAGGTTTCAAAAGAGTTAAAAAACCATGAACAACAAAAGTAAAGGTATTAAAAGTACACCATGATATCCAAATTATGAGCATATTTTGGGCTCATCAGTGAGGTAGACAAATTAGCAAATCTTGGCATGGATGGGGTTGCTAAGATACAATCCTTTCTTTCTCTCAAAGAGATTAGTGGTTGATGCCAATGAATTCATGTAGCAAATATAGGTGTTAGGAGGATTTGAAGTGGTTGATGGGGGTGCACAACCAAAGTTGGTGGCCTAGTACTTTGGAAACCCTTGGAAGCTTGCTTCAATCTAGATGGACGTTGGGACTCTACATGAATTCTTGGTGCAAAGAGTGAACCTTTATGTGGTGGGGTGTGAAAGGCTGAAAAGTGGCACCCACTTGCTTGCTTTGGTGTCAAGTGTATGCATTGTTGATACGTGGCACATTGGGTTGACATGTGGTGTTCACTGCATGCTTTGGCATTAAGCTTAAATTTTTTTGATTTATGTTGCACTAGTATGATAGGTAGCGCTCACTCAATTTTTATGGTCCTTTGATGCTTCGATGCACATGGAGATTTCCCATGCTTCTAGGTGGTATGATCAATTTCTATTGAGGGAAGAAGTGTTGGGTGGACAAATGACATGTTTAAGACTAGGAAATTTACACATGGCACTTCAACACTACTTTGGATCTTATTCTTGAGTTTTGTTATAAGGAGGTATAATGTCATGATAGGCGGAAGTCTTGCATGAATTGCTAAGTTTGGTGGTTCTCAATGCTACAACCTTTTTTTTAATGTTGATATTAAAACATCATCTCCATCATTTATGTTGATTTGACAAGTCATGTCAATTAAGCTTTCTTAAGTAGTCTAACACATGGGCCAACTTGGGGTGTTATGGTGAGGTATTAATTAAGCTAGGCTCCCATCCATGCAAGAATTTAGAGGGAAAATTTTATAGTCTAGAAGGATTGCATGAATAGATTGTAATCTCAACAAGCTTTTAATTGCTAAGCCTTGACACGAGTGAACTACTCTTTAAAGATGGAACTTGATGGTCAAACAGTCAGTATGTTTGGTGTTTTGTGTGATTAGAGAAATGAACACTCCTATAATAGTGATCAAATCTCAACAACAAATGGTCTTTCTGGGGGAAGTATCAAACATGAGGCTGAGAAGGATATTGCTTGAGAGTGACTTCTTGGTTCTTGGTGTGGTGAAGTTGATTTTGGAGCTTGTGTTCTTATCGTCAGAGGAAAGATATAGGGTGGACACATATGTTACATCCTGGTTTATTTCAAGGTTATTGAATATTCAATTAACAAAGCATGAAGTCCTACAAATCACAAGGAAGATGATGAAGACAAAGCTATTAGGTGGTCATGAAGAGACATTAGGTGCTACTCAGTTGGGAGCTGACATTCCAAGGCCTTGATATATGGGCTTGCTTAATGCTTCAAGAGTAGTGGTCATGTTATATCATCTCTTGTTTGACATCAAACGTTATGATTTTCTACCACAATAGACAAGGGCTCTAGAGTGGGCGTGATTCTTGAAGAAGTGGTTGCATTTGGAACCTATCTAGGAATTTATATGGGTTGGTGATTTCATTATATATTTGCAAGAGAATGGGGTAGAATAAGTTCATGTTCTCAAATTTTGGCTTTTTTTGGTGTTTTCTTATGGGTTGGTGAGGCAATTGTGTAAGATGCAGTAGGTTAGCCTAGGCTGCATTAGCATGTGGGGAAATGTTTTAAGATAGTTTGGCCCATTTTTTGGTATGTTGGGATTGAGAGCATAGGGAATACTCTTGTTTTCATAAAAAAATGTAATCTCCTTTTGAAAATTAATAGAAATACTTTCTTACATAGAAAAAAAATCTTGTATTTGTTTTAAAACTTAAATGTAATCTAGATAGTCCTTTTAGTCCTCTTGTGTCTATGTGATCCTCTATATGAGTTAATGACACATTATATGTCCTTCAATACCAAGATGTAACATGTTGCATAAATATGTACTAAGTTAGCTCAATGGCTAATGAGAAAGGGTGGGAAATTTTGAATTTAAATTTGATAATATTTTGAAATTAGGATTCATTACCACATACACATGATCATTCTCAAGTAAAATAAAAATGAAATTGGGAAAGGAAGTAATGATCTTGAGGCAAGGATAAATGTATGAGATTAAGCATGAATGTGTGTGAAATAAGGATGCAAATAGTTGCATAGTGTGATAGTTAAATTATGGTGTTGTTCCTTTATGTCAAGGTTCAAACCCCATTGGGGTGTTATTGTTGATTATTCATATTGGTGTTCCCTCATTTATGACCTCACTAGTTCAAAGCTTCAAATCAAAAGTGTTTACCCCTATCAAAAAAATAGGTGCAATAATTAGGGATAAATGAAAAATGTATGTGAATTGGTGTAATTGGGAGAAAATATGAACAAATAAGGATAAAAAAAACCAAAACCTACCACAAGAATGTTTTCCACTTGTTAACACATAATTGTATTAAAGACATTCCCAAAGGTTTGTACAAAATTAAATGTGAATCAACATGGGTATTTCCATTTCACCATTACATTTTTTTCACTTTAAGGTTGTGTTGGGTGAAAATTATGCAATCCCTTTAATAGATTACAAAACTTGCTTTCAGCCACAACTGTGTGAGATACAATCCCACCTCTCAGAAAGGGGAGATGCCCTTCTTACCACTTATTGAAACTAAGTAAAAATAATTAAGTATTCACACTGATGTACACTATGATTAAGAGATGGGGGTGTGTCAAATTCATAATTATCTCTTTTTTCAGAGAATATGTTTTACAATGCTTCACAATTTTGAGTTCCTAATTCGATATAACTTCAAACTAAAAACAAATTAGTAATTCCGAAATTCTTATCTTGTCAAAGCAAAGACCAAGAATACCAACATAATAATGATAAATGATAAAAACAAGAAAACTCACAAAGGCACAAAGTTGTTTCGTAGCTTTGACAAATGAATCCTTTGACATATTCTGTGGCCAACGTTGTATTAGAAGCACAAAGTATTCTAGTTAATCCATGATAGATCCACGAATGACATGAACAAATACAAGCACAAATTCTTGTAGAGATTTCACCAACAACATTCAATCAAATAACATAAATTCAAATAAAAGAGTGTAACAAAATTTTTACATGAATTTACTCAAATCCCTTTAGATCTCAATCACTAATCATTGCCAATTCCAATCAAATCCAAAAGATAATCAATTCCAAATAAAGTTTGGTATGAAACTTTCTTCTTTATTGATCAAAACAAATTCACAAAGATGAACACAAAGTTTCATGTATTTTCTTCTCAAAATGGGCAAGAATTCATTGCAAAAGATAAAAGATCACCATTACAAAAGAACCCCCTCATATTTATAAAAGAGAGGGAAGAACAAATGTAGGAAAAGTAGATGAGAAAATTTAGGAAAGTTAGGTGAGTAAATTTAGGAAAATCTCACCTAACAAGTCGACTTATTAAAAAATGTTGTCCATCTTTTTAGGAAAACATCTTTGTTTTTACATGTAATTACATCTTCAAAAAAGACATGTCAGATGCCGAGAACTATTTACAAAATTCATAAATGAAAGCATAAAACTATCTAAGACTAGAGATGAAAAGAAGTCTTCATGGTTCCTTACATTCAATGCAGAAGTCTTCATATCTCTTCTTTGTCTCTTGTATGAATTCCTCATTTGGACCAACAATGTAATCCACAAGGGTGTGAACTCTTGTGATTGACATTCTAGTAGATGAATGAATCTTCTTGCATCTATTAAGATGCATCTTGAGATTATCAAGAGAAAGTCGTATTCCACAAATTGCATGCATGGAGGTCTTTGAAAAGTTTGCATCCTCCACTTGCTTCATGACAACTTCCTTGTAGATCTATGAAATTTCATTGTCCGGGAGGAAAATATGATCTTCATCAAGGAGTTTACTCAGTAACTCCTTAATTCCATTTTCTAAGATAACATGATGTCCTTCAAAATCTTCTTGTACTTGGTGGATATCTTCAATAAGAGACTTGATCACTTGAATGCGGTGCTTAAGAGATTCTCTTACCTCCACATATTTCTCTTTGTCGGGAATTACCCCAAATTCCACCAACTTACTCATCTTTGTCTCTTTCATCTATGATGAAAAATGAGACATTTTTCCATTTCTTTTTTCTCTTGGGAAAGTATGCTTTCTTCTTTATCAAGCTCTTATTTTAGCTTGGCTATTTGAGTGGCCTTCTCATCTACAACAGTTATAACCTATGAACCATGTTCTATCATTTCATCATTGAAATCGTACAACACCTTACCCTTGGAGGACAACTTGTCCACCTTTTTTACTACTACTTGGAACTTACCATAGCCATAGGTTGTACATTTCCTAAAGAGCTTACAAGGTTCCTCAAAATAGCTGCATAACACTTGGCTTTCTCCTTGTACATATTCTTGGCCTATTCCATCTTGTCAAGCCTTCCTGCTAATGCATCTAAGACTACTAGTGCATCTGCCTTTGCACTTGCATTTTTCACTTTCACGAGTTGGATTCTCATGATAGTGTAGTCCTCCATATATACATCTCCTTCTTCCTGGGGAAAAATTCCAATTTCTACAAAATTATGACTAGTTTTGTCAACATGAAGCATTGAATGAACTTTTGCCTTTTTCTTCCCCTTGGATTTTGGAGGAGCTATCTCTTCAAGATTTAGCTCATCTAGGGAGATCATTTGTTTCTTTGCTTTCAATACTTGGGAGATCAACCAAGGGGGAAGGGAGGAAGTATATGCTTCTTGACTCATCATCAAATCTTGTGTCACAAACAATTTTGAATAAATGATTGTTATGGAAACAATCAAGGTAGTATTTGTCATGGTTGCTCTAGTGGACTGCAAACTAAGTTGACTCTACAAAGACTCATTCATAAATCTATCTAAATAAAATTCAAAAGAAACATCAAAAGGTGGAGATGACAAACATGGGATGGATGAGGGAGAGCTTGAAAAGACATCAACAGTTTGTAGGTTTGAAATTATAGGATGAGTGGGAAGCATGGTTGATACTGCAGGGTGAATAGAAATGTCCATTGCATGTATGGTAGATGTGGAAGGAGATGAAGTAGGAAGAGGAGGTGGAGGAGTGTTAGGATTGGGAGGTGTATGAGAAACATTTAAGGTAACAGGTGATGACATTTAGGGAAGATCTTTGACAACGTTTTCATATGGAGATAGAGATTGATCATCGTCATGCCCAATTTCTTCCTCATTACCTTCCTTTTTTCCTTCATATTTTTCAGACTCTTCTTCTGTAGACTCTTCTTCTTCAGATTCTTCACTTTTATTTCCTTCTTCAAAAGTTTGTTCCTTAGAAGAAAACTCTTTTCCTTCTACATGTGTAGGTTCATATTTTGTTGCCTCTTGTTCTTCAATAGCCTATGTAACTTTCTTACCAATGGTGAACTTGATTCTAGGACCTCTTTGGGAAGAAGAGGGAATAACTACTTGTTTGTTCTTTGAGTAGAGTTTTGGTTGTTGACTGGTTTCTACTCTTGGTGCTTCTTCTTTTGATTTGGTCTTGAAAGCTTTCATTTGGAAACAGTGTTTATGCAACCATTTTGTTGTGTTGTGCAAGATGGGAGTAAGCCTTTCCTTGATAGAGATACTTTCCTTTTTAGACCATTGAATAAGAGGTAAGGGCCTCCTATAAATATCATTTTCTTCATAAGTATAGTTTAGGATGTCGCTAGGATCTTGGAAATCCTCTGGTAGATCAGCCACACCAAGCTCTTAGATTTGCTCTAATGTTAGTTTGTAAAAATCCATTTTGTGGATTTCTTCTTCATATCTCCAGTCAGCCCATATGTCTTCAAAATGGGAGACATGCGATGATCCTTCTTTAGTTTCCTCTTCACATCTTGGTAGTCAAAGTCAAATCTATATTTGTACATTTTGACAATCGTGATTTGCATTTCTACATAGACTAGCTTTTCCTTTTGTACACTATGAATAGTATATCTACCAATTGTTAGTGGAAACTTGAAACCTGGTTTGCAAATTCTCATGCGTTCCTTGTGGATTGAGATCAACTATCTACACAACTCCATGAGTATCCACTTATCTGAGAGATATTTAGGCAACATGTATGGACACCCAATATAGCAACCCACTTTCATATGGGTGAAAGTTGGAAATTGCAAAAAGATACACCCAACGTTAATAACCACTTTGTATGCCTCATCCGATACTCTCTTCTTTTCAAGAGTTGGATCAAAACTGAACAATAGGGGTGCAAAGAAGGCATATATGATCCTCTTGAAATGATGAATACTTTCTTTTAGTTTCAACTAATAAAAATACTCATACATAGGTACAAAATGTTTGTTTCCCTTTGAAGATAGCCCCAAAAATTGCCTCATCATTGTGGTAACATACACCAAATAAGAAGTCATGTAAAACTTCAAAGTGGCTAGCACATTTATCAACTACTCATGAATTTCATCACTGATTTGAGTCCCCCAATCAATATGAGCTTTCTTTCTCCTGATGATACGGATGTATTCATACATCCACTCCTGAAAATGGGATGAATTAGGCAATCCTTTAACTCTACTCAAGAGAGTAATCATATCCCTACCATCTTCTTTGAAATCACTCCTAGGAAGCCCCTTTGGCCATCTTGAGATAGTAGACCTAGGTGTTTTCAACCATTGGCTGTTAATCAAATTTTTAGCCTTAGTTGAATCTTGATCATAAACCTCTTGTGCCTATTGCATTGAGATCATTGTATACTATTCCATGTGGGGAACCTGGAAAACAATATCAAAGAATTCAGGATCTAGTCTCATCATGAATTGTCCCGAGGAATCTATTACACTTTTGCTACCTCTAATCTAGTGAGATGCAACCTAGAGAAAAAAATTTGTATTATGAGTAGAAGTTGGGAATATGGATAATAGGTGCAAATTGCTATGGAAAATAGCTCTCAAGCTGTCTTCTAAGGGATTTTGCTCAATTATTTTTACAAAATCTTCAAGGTCTTGATGACCAGTTTCAATGTCTTTAATTTTATCCACCTTTGAGATCACCATGATAGGTCGAAAGACACCCTAATATTTGTATTTCATTTTTCCCTCTTTCTTAGAAGATGAGAAAGGCTTCTTTGTTGTCATCTGGAAACAAAAGGATTAAGGGATATCACCTTCTTGGATCACCTAATGAGATTTTGAGAGGAATTGCAATAATAATGAATCAACAGATGTTAGGAGAAAAAGTAACATTGGGAAGCACAAAGTGAGTAGGCAATTCAGAGCAAGTGCAAACAAGCTATTTTGCACGAAAAATACAGCATTAGTGAGGAAATGGTGTTTATAGAGCAAGTGCAGTGATTTCAGATCGTTAGAAGAAAAAATTGCTTTTTGTGTAGGAGCACTGAAAATTAATGCTCCTACAACTTGAGATGATAGTTTGCATGTGGGGGCACTGAAAATTAGTGCTCCTACATTTTTAGCATGTGGAGAAGATATAAGTGTATAATCACTAAAAAATACTGTTGGTGTATATATGGAAAGGTCAAGTTTTATGCTCAAGTGTTGAATTTTAGCACTTCACCATGTCCATTCCTTCAAAAAAAAAATGCATAAGTAGAAAATTTTAAAGCTTCTACATGTGTTTGAAAAAAATACTCTTTGTAGGAGCAGTGATTTTCACTGCTCCTACATGTTGGACTTGGTGAAAGTTTATGGATACAACAACGGTTAATTTCACCACTTTGACATTGAAGGGAAAGTTCCTAATGTTTGAGCGGTGATTTATCTTGTTCAAACATATGGGAAGAGGGATGATCATTGTTCGAAAACATTTGAAAACTTCAACATATAGCTACTAAAAACTTAACAAAAATCACCACTTCTAGAGTAGGAGAACTTGGTGAAATTTGTGAAAATGCATTTAAGGAAATGCACAAAACACAAAAAGATGTGTGAGGAAAAAAAACCCAAGGTGCACAGAGAAAAATGTGCAAACAAAAGGAGGAAAAGTAGGGTGTGATGTTTATTAAAGACTAATAAAAACCTAATTAGAAATATAGATTTGAATGTAAGCTTAGAAAACCTAATACAAAAGAAAAGATGCGGGAAAAAGAATGTGCAACACACCTAGAGATAAACATTGAAAACCCTAACCCAAAAACTTGAGGAATCCTTCAAACTCAGGTTTCCTTGGAGTTTGGATAGCATCCACATTAGGAAGGAGAGAGAATGACGGTTTAGAATGAAGAAGATTAACCAAATAAGACTTATTAAGTCGCTAGAAAGAATAATTAATGAAACTTGAAGTTTGCATCAATTATGGAAAACTTAATGGTGAAATAAATGCACGAGTGGTGAAAATCACCTCTTGTGCATAAAGTAGACTTGAGAAACCAAAAAGTGCAAAAGTGGTGACTTTCACTGCTTGTGCATTTTCGGTAGAGTGAGATTTTCAGCACTTCAACACTTGGAGTTGAACATGACTAAGGCTTATGTAGGAGCGCTTATTTTTAGCACTCTGACATGAATCACAATTTGACTAACTCTCAAAGGTTGAGAGTTAATGAAGATACTTGTTTCGAAGCTCTTCGAAAGATGGATGAGGGGGAACACTCAAATGGAATGTTTGAGGTTTTGGATTGCACATCAAGGTGATTTGAAAATTTCCTCATTTTGTGTGCTTGAAGTACATGAAACTATGAAACAAACAAGTTTTGTAGGGGGTTATCCCATGAAGCTGGTGCGGCTAGATTCAAGGATAACAATTCACTCCAGTTGGGGAGCTTCCTGTTACCTATTTTTCACTTTGAGCTCAAACAGGTAGAGCTGGATGAAATTCATCATTTATAGGTACATAAATTTTCATCTTTTGCTGATTAAGTGGTCATTGATCATCATTGGGATCATCTTACATATGAATCATAGTTTTATTGTGCAAACATTTAAAATAGAAAATTGAGAAAATTTGCATAGTGATGCTTTTATTCATTTTGTAAAAAATGCTGAATTCCACACAAGCCGTGGAAGTAACTTTTGGATTTTTACAATCAAATAAAGAATTCATAAACAATGGTATGATATACAACTACAAATAATGAAATCATAGGGTAAAAGATGATTCGTCATTGCCTAGAATGATGAATCATTGACGGTTGAGATTAAGTTGTGACATCAGCTTTAGCTCCGGTTTCCAGCTTGAAAAGCATCTGCGGGAAAGATTAAAATGGCGTTAGAGATGGTCTCTAAGCAATAATGGATCAAATCCTATCATATGCCTATGCTAATGATAGGAATATAAGATATAGTCGATCAGGCATCCATCAGATGATTGAAAAAATCAAGAAGAAAGAACGTAATTCGATAGAAGCTTTCAGCTTCTTTTATTTTGCTAACATGTTTGTTTTAGTGTGCAGGAATAGGTTCATCATGTTCAAGGCCATTCCATCAGATATGTGGAGTAAAACGGGCTCCCACAAGGGTTGAGCTCGACATATCAAAAGGATATATTCACAAGTTTCACATGAATATTCATAGTAGCTATTTAAATCATCAATATTGCACTCATCTATTTCTTTTTCTGTTCAGCTCTACTTTGTATTTTTCCACCTTACATTTTAAATAAAGTATGGAGCCTCTTTGCATTGAAGAGAAACAGAGTATTTGCGTGCAGGACAGATTTGCAACAATCTAATTTTCTACAAGTTCTTCAACAGAAAGCAGCAAATTCTGTTTTAAGTCAGCATTTAAGAATAATGGAAGATATAGATGCATCATCTTTTATCAAACAGGCATATGATGTTACAAGTGCCAGTGAGACAATAATGGAGTATGAGTTATTCAACATTGACATTAAATGGAGTGAGCTTTGCCATTAAATGGAGTGTCTATTTTAGTCATTGTTTACAAAGTGATTCAAAAGCAGAAAGTACAAAAGCAATATATAAGGCCAATGAAAACTTCATCAACATTATGAGTTACTTTGAAATGAAGGAAAGTTACTTTGGAATGAAGGCATGTAAGGCAATGTGATTATGCTGTGAAAGTTCTATGGTAGTAAAAACGAATTTACAAATGAAAGAAATATAGCCAAGACCAAAAGACGAGGGTTGTCAGAAAAGGGAATACAAATTTCAGCCTAAAAGCCCAACTTTTGTCTTAAAGGAGCAGTCATATGTTACCAATTATACTAGTGACATCCAAGATGCATATAGAGGGACAGTCAACAATTAACAAGAACCATGAACATCATTAAGTGGTAATGCTAGTAGCAAAAGGATTCCAATCTTAAAGCTTTAAATATTAAGTGTAGATCCATTAAAAGCTTTATATCATGGTCATAATCACTATGATTGACATGTGTAGATGGTACAAAGAGACTAACTGATGCAATGCAGAAGAAACCGTTGGACTACTACATTACAGTCTGACAGTGTTTCCACAATGAGCATACATGCTCTTAGATTATCATACATGATGCTGATTTACATATTGGAGCACTGTATGACAGCAATGCCAAGCATGTAAGGATAATACTTTGAAGTAGTATGTAACAAAGGTCATAAGCCATGGATGCATACTTCAGTAGAGTATCAGGAAGTATTCATGGTTAAAATCAATGGAGGGCAGTCAATCTAACCAATGACACTCAACAAATAGATGGATGCATTACATGGTGCAAGAGGTGCACAATTACGAATTTCAAACTAAATATAAATTTTGAGCTTCACCATGAATGAAGGACAGTAACCCATGAAGGAATTAATAGAATATCAAGCATTAAGCTGCTATAGGAACTTTTCAAATTGATTGATATAGTTTTACCAGTAGGACAGCAAGTGGACATAGATGGTCATTTAAAGTCTCAGCCAACATGACTTCAATGGAGACAAG